>CAUYQG010260739.1:0-16301 GCA_963574415.1 Tarsius wallacei | reverse complement strand
CATCTTTACCTTGATTTCTGTGGCTATCTTGACGTAGTTTTGCTAATAAAGATAATACACAAGGAAACAAACAAACTGACAACTTAGTAGAAAAAGGCCCTTGGTGGAGAGCCTCAGAATCCACAGACAGAGAAGGCATGGTGGGCTTTGAGGGGCTTCCCAGGTTGGAAGTCCAGGAGGAAGGTTGTCAGGTCCCTGGGGCTCTGGGAACAAACGTGTGCAGCCCTCAGGCATCAGCAGGCTGATTCACTCTGTAGGGGCGGGCCTCTAGGACCTCTTCTGTGCCTGTGGGAGGAGCAGCGGGTGGGCGAGACCTGGAGCCGCTGAGATGTCCTCATCATGCCTGCCCCAGAGTGAAGAGTAGCCAGGGACAGGCCATGGAGCAAGAGGAGCTTCAGGTGGGAAGTGTAGGTTTCAGCCTCTGAATGCATGTGGGTATCCACGGGGCAGTGGTTATCCATGGGGGTGCCCCCTCCAAGAGGTTACAGTGTGCAGTGATGGGGGGGTGCCACTGGCTTTTGCATGGGACCTGAGGGCACCGGACAACCCTTTTACGTGGGGGAGTCCCACCCCATGCAGAATTTATCTTGTATCTTTCATTCTAGTTTCCCATGTCCCACAGGACGTTCCTGTAAGCAAGCCCCATTTGCAATGAGCTGAGCCCCAAATGGAAAACCCAAGTTTACACGGAGACAGTAAAAAGAGATTTTTTGCACTATTTTACTATTCACTGAGTCTCCTGGGACAGCAACTATGGTACAAACCAAAGGAAGCTTGTATTTATTTGTCCAACGGCGCGTTACCATCTTAGCCCTCACCTCACCAGGGACAATGTGTCTCATGACATCTGTGGTGACAGCTGAACACATCTGTCACCCATCAGCATTCACAGCTCAATGAGTTCTTGTGCAGCCATGCTAAGCATTTGCACATTGAAATGTGAGCTATTTTTTTTTATTGCAAATGACTTTACATAAATTGATTTTCGTATATTTCTCTCTTTATGTTATAGTTAGGGCATTACATTGAATTTAAAAAGATGGGTAGGTAGGTTATATCATCCATGAGTTACTTTTGCAGACACTGAGGTGGAAATCATATATTTACTTTAAAAGGTGGCCCTGATTCCAATAGAGTCCATGGCCACATTTCTAACACTCCTCCTTCTTCTAACATCCTCTCCTTCCCCAGGGAAAGTGCAGCCTCATTCACAGAGGCTTTTGAGCTTTTTTGTTAAGTCTAGCCAGGTTTTTTACCACGAAAGAGGATCCTTTCTTTCCTTCTTACCCATCAAGTCCTCTTGTGCCAAGATTCCCCTTAGTGAGTCTGCAGGAGACCAGTGGAATTTTGATCATTACAACCTTGGGCCGTATAAATTCTCCTGGAATTGTTCCTACCAATACAAGCACGACTGTTTGACTCCAGTTAGCTGCAGACGTGCCCGGGGTTTCTGCCAAATTTAGGCCACCGCCTGGTGGGCGAATAATTTGTCCTTCCATAGGAGACAGATCAATAATCAACAAACAAACACATTAAAGAGGGAGAAAAAAGCAGGACGCTTAGTCATGCAAATCAGGGTGGCAGAGAGAGGGTAGAGAAAGGGCCTCATTCACATTCTGCCACTTCAGCAGGCCCTGGCCTGTCCCAGATTTCCATGAAAACGCCGGGCCCACAGCGGCCATGCTCTGGCACATTCTTAAAGGTTTGTCCCAACCGGAGTAAACACCACCCGTTCCCAGGACACCCAGAAGCAGAAAACGAACCAGAGGTTAACTGGGTCATTCATTAGCTGCGGCACAATGTGGGTCATCCTAGATGCAATTTAGTTCCCTTCCCCTGGAGGCTCGGATTGAGTGACCGGTTCTCGAAGCAGGGACAGGGACTTAGCAGGGCGTTGGGGGCTCTTGGATACCAGGCCCAGAGCTGTCATTGTGATTCATGGCGCCTCAGATATCTCTGGGCGGTTTTGTGATGCAAAGTTACACGCTGTCCAAACACTCACTCACAAGGGGACTGGTGAATACGTGCGTGTTTGCGATGTGTGTGCCTGCGGAATGTGACACCCAGAGACGCACACACAGAGGACTGAACGACTCCCTGGGTAAAATGCCATCCCTTCCTGCACGTGGTGGTCACATCACTCTCCCCAAATAGACGGTGTTCTTCCACTGCATGGATGTTTGGGCGATGGCAGGGATACAGTTCAACAAATCCACGGGTCCCGATGATGCATGTGTTTGACCTTCACATCTCACTTGGGAAGTATAAAACCAAGCAGAGAAAAGGAGCCTGAGCCAAGCAGCTGGTTTCACGTGGGCAGAACCAGGAGGAAACCGAAGGGCAGGAAAGCCCCTCGTCAGCACCGCCTCCTCCTCGTGCCCAGGGAAGGCCCTCCACATGCGGCCACCAGGGTCAGGAAACTCGTCAGCAGACTTCGCCTGTGACAGCCGCACCTCCTGCTCCTCACTCGGAGATGCCCCAGCCAGATGGTGGAGGCCTGCTGGGGAAGGAGCCGGCCTTGGCTGACCAGTCTGGACCTCCACGGGGATGCCAGGGAACCCTCCCACACCCACCCTTCATGAAGCCCTCCCTGCTCAGAGGGAGCTGCTCTGCCCTGGGAAGGTGCTTGGACACTGAGCGATGCTTCCAGATGTCAGGCGCTGGGGCAAGCAAGGCCTGTCCACCCTCCCCTGGATTCTTGGACTCGCTGACCTCCCTCTGGTGCCACAAATGGCTGGGTTCGTCCCGACCCAGGGCCTTTGTGCAGCTGTCTCCTCTTGGGTGCTGCCAGTCCTGGGCGTGGCTGCCTCTTCTTGCTTTTCAGTGCTCTGCCGAGTGTCACTTCCTGGGCGAGCACCTCCCTGACCACCCAAGATGACTGGGGCTCATCTTCCCCCTCCCCACCTCCCGGGGGCAGGGATCAGCCTGACTTATGAACCTGTGTTTCTGTGTCCCCAGCACCTCAGCTGTACCGGCATAGAGGCGCTGCCTGCATATTATGTGGGGTGACTCCGTGGTGAGCCTGGCACCGAAGTCCTGTGTTCAAGTCCTGGCACAGCCTCTCACGGGCAGCTGGCTGTGGAGGGTTGCCTCTTCTCTGGGTCAAGGCTTCCTCTTGTGTAGAATAGTCCAGTACTCACCAGGAGCTCAAAGACTATACATTAAAGGGCTTTGCCGACTTGGAGAGCTATGGAAAGACTCTCCTGGGTCCAGCTGCTGGGCCCACCCCTGTAGGAGTGGGGGGTGGCCTGAGGGGGGAGTGGCGACGTCCTAGGACAGCCCACCCTGTCCCAGTGTACAGTGTGCATGCTGAATACCGTTTGACACTGACCACCTCTCCCTGTGAACGTCAACTCATGTTTGACACATGCCAGGGCTTGGTCCTAAACATTTCACACACAATCCCCCTTCTAGTTCTCACCATCATACTTACCTGAGGTTGTTCTCATCCCCATTCGGCAGATAACGATACTGAGGCACGGGGAGGCCAGGGCACCTTCCTGGGGTCACACAGCGAGCAAATGGTGTAGCCGGGACTTGAGCCCAAGCAGTGGAGCTCCCAAGTTCATACGGCCCACTGCTGTGCCGGCCCCTCCCCAGAAGAAATGTGTGGGTGAGGGTCAGATTCCATTCCAGGAGAGTGAGGCGGAATGGAAACGTGTCTCCTCGGCTTGTTCATCAGATAAGGACGTTGGAGTCTGGGGAACCCTGATAAACTCCCTGAATGTGTTTTCAGAGTTGCCCCTCTTTTGCCCAGAGGTAGTATGTGACTCTGTGTTGGACAAGGGTGGCCTTCTCCCTGGTGTCTGTGAGCCGGGGTATGTTTCAGCTAGGCTTAGAGAGCGGCTTCTGCACGGCCCCGCTGGAAGCAGACAGGGAGATGGCTGGCCCCCAGCAGGGCGATGTTTGCTTTGATTCCCCCTTTAGCCTGGTGAGCCTAGGTGGTTCCGTGGTGAGGTCATTTATTTAGCCGATGTTTCTGAGCAGAAACGCCTCGCTGCCGCACAAAGTCCCTTCTCTCTTCTCTTCCAGAGATAGAACCTCAGGCTGCCCAGAATGAAGTCTACCTTCTCCCGCGTCCCTCATCCTGGTGGCCGCATGACTTGCTTCCGGTCAACAGGGCGGAAAGAGAAGGGGTGGGTTGTGCTTTCCACTGCACGTCTCCTCTCCCCTGCCATTGGCGGGAACGCTGGCCTGGTGTCCAGCCTTCTTGGGCCACCTGGTAGGGAGCAACACCCAGGAAGGGCAGTCACAGACAGGAGGAGCCTGGACCCCAGCCTGTCAGGGCTGGCAGTTTACAGGCTGGGGGAAAGGCAGGGGTGGCGTGGGGTGGGAGAAGACACAGCTTAGGGCTTTAAGTATGGTCTCTTTGCCAATTAGGACTTGAGATTTTCCTCTGCCTCCTCCCACGAAACTCCTCTGCCTGCCCACCACACTCTCCAAACCCTTATCCTCTGAACCACCCACAGTCCCTGCTCTGGGGGCGTGACCAGCCCCCAGCGGGTGACCTGAGAGTTTCAGAAGCAGCCTGGGAGTTCTTCCCTGGCTTTGCCCATGGCCTCCAATCCTGGACAGAAACATCAGAAAGGACCCTTGTTCCAATTTGCAGGAGCACCCCCTCCCATCCTCCAGGAGTCAGGGAGGCTGAGTGGACACTAAGAGTGGGACCACGTTCCCAGAGACGGGCTCTCAGGCCTCTCTGAGAGGTGCATTTGGTGAGCACGGGGGTCACAAAGGGGTTGATGGGCAGAGCTGTTGAAAACCACCCACTGGGCTGGGCACAGTGGCTCATGCCTGTAATCTTAACACCTTGGGAGGTCAAGGCGGGAGGATTACTTGAGCCCAGGAGTTTGAGACCACTTGGGCAGCATAGTGAGGTCTCGTCTCTACAAAAATAAAAATAAAAAAATTAGCTGAACATGGTGGTACGTGCTTGTAGTCCCTGCTACTTAGGAGGCTGAGGCAGAAGAATCGCCCATGCCTGGGAGGTCGAGGCGGTGATGAGCTGATTGTGCCACTGTACTCCAGTCTGGACCAAAAAGTGAGACCCCAACCCCACCCCCCCAAAAAAGAAAGAAAGAGAAAACCACCCAGCAGCTGTGAGTCGGAAAGAAGCCTGGCCGCCACGGTGGGTGGAGGACAGTGACCTGAAGGATGGACCCCACCTTTTTCTGGGGGTTTGTGGGACGCTGCAAAAAAAACCTTGGGGCTTGGTGCCTATCTGCACTCTGAGCTCTCAGATGACCTATCCATCAGCCAGCAGCTGCCCCGGGGCACCTCAGACCTTGCAGCAGAAGGGTGGCTCTGTCATTTTAGGTGCAGGATGGAGGTCGCTGTGATCAGGAGAGGCTCAAGGGAGTCCATGCCAGCCAGGAGGTTGCAGTTCTCACAGCCCTGAATGATGGATGGAAGTTTCAGGCAGTGCGGATGGCAGGGTTTCTCTAGAGCTGGAGCTCAGGGGGGTGGTCCCGTTGGAGGGGGCTCCATAAACTCATGGAGCTGCCTTGGTACAGCAAGTACCTCCATTGGACAAGGGTTCTAGGCTGACCTTGGGTAGCTTGGGGAGGGAAATAGAAATAATGGTTGGGTCTAGAACCTTCCTCAGCACCCCTTGGCCCCTGTCTGGTTGTAGAGACCTGGATTTCTTCTCAACATGAAGAAGAACTTTCCTCTTTAAATTTTTTTTATTTTTATTTTTGAATCAGGGTCTCACTCTGTCACCCAAGCTAGTGTGCAGTACCATTATCATGATTCACTACAGCTTTGATTTGCTGGGCTTAGGAGATCCTTCCACCTCAGCCTTCCAAGTAGCTGGGACTACAGGTGTGCACCTGGTCTCAAACTCCTGGGCTCAAGCAATCGTCCTACTTCAGCCTTCCAAGGTGCATGAGCCACCCTGTCCAGATAATTTTTAAATTTTTTATAGAGATGGGGTCTTGCTCTGTTGACCAGGCTGGTCTCAAACTCCTAGGCTCAAGCAATCCTCCTGCTTTGACCTCCCAAAGTGCGTGAGCCACCCTGTCCAGCAATTTTTTATAGAGATGGAGTCTTGCTATGTTGCCAGGCTGGTCTTGAACTTCTGGGCTCAAGCAATCCTCCTGCCTCAGTCTCCCAAAGTGCTGAGATTATGTGTGTGAACTGCCCCGCCTGGCTAATTTTTAATTTTTTTTTGTAGAGATGGTATCTTGTTATGTAACCCAGGCTGGTCTTGAACTCCTGGGCTTGAGTGATCCTCCCGCCTCAGCCTCCCAATGTGCTGGGATTACAGGTGTGAACCGCCCGCCCACCATCACCATGAAGAACTTTATAACTGAATGCTCTAAGGATGGGTGAAGCTACCTGGGAAGGAAGTGGGCTCACTGTTGCTGGGAGTAATCAAAATGTGAATGACACTTAAGAGATCCTAGGAGGGAATTCCTGCATTGTCTGAATGGCTAGAAGGGAGAACTTTGAAGCCTGTAATTCTTTTTGCAGTGCTGTAATCTGTAAAACGGTGAAGTCTCAAAAAGTAAGATCTATTTCCCACTCGTTTTGCCCACCACACTGGGCTCAGTGTGATGCAGGACTCAAAGCAACCACTCAGTAAACGCTTGTGGAAGAACAGAGCCCGGTTTCCCTGTCATCATAGTCATCCCGCTGGAGGCCACTGTTTGTAACGATCTCTGGGAAGGGGGGACAGTAGGAGCGAGGTCTGGGGCTCCCAGAGTGTGGGATTACCCGCTCCATGTACTTTTAGACCACGGTGTGCTTTTGCACACAAATACATTATTTTAGTTTTTTTTTTTAATTGGCATCTCACTCTGTCCCCCAGGCCGGAGTGCAGTGGCATGATTATGGCCACCGCAGTCTCGACCTGATGGGCTTAGGGGATCCTTCTGCCTTGGTCATCCAAAGTGCTAGGGTTACAGGTATGAGCCATCCCATTTGGTTACGAAAAGGTTTTAAAGAGAGAAAGAATATCTCACATCTCACTCTGTAACCCAGTCTGGAGTGCAGGGGTACACTCAGAGTCACCACAGCCTCCACCTGCTGAGTTCAGGCGATCCTTCCATCTCAGCCTCCCCAGTAGCTGGAACTACAGGCATGTGCCTGTAAATTTTTTGATAATTTTAAAAATTGTATTGTAGAGATGAGGTCTTCCCAAATTTCCTAGGTTGGTCTCAAACCCCTGGGCTCAAGTGATCCTCCTGCCTTGGCCTCCCAAAAGTGCTAGGATGACAAGTGTGAGCCACTGTGTCCAGCCTTCAGTTTGTTTTTCAATACTAAAACTACAGGTGAATACAAGCCTATAAAAAAAATCACACAGAAAAGAATGGCAATAAATGAAAAGAGAAACTCTTCCTCTCCCGCAGACATTTGTCCCCATGTAGCTTTCGCTATTTTTAGGTTTTCTGCTGGTTATTGACAATATTTTAGGTAATATGCTCATTCAACCTAGTTCTAGCCTTGTCATTTCTAGATAACAAATATTGGCTCTCCTGCGGTGAAAAATGTACATTTTAGCTCCGTGGCGGCCGTGCACCTTTCTTTCAGCATCCCCGGTTGTATTAAGTGTATTTTTATTTTAGATTCTTCTGGTGCTCAAGTTTACAACTTTAATAACTTAAACCTCTCTTTCCTCTTCCACTCAGCTTAGGCATGAGTCTTGGACGCCCACAGCGCTTGATGAGGAAGCTGGTCCCTCCGTGCTTTTCTCCATCTTTCCTTGAAATTTTCCTTCCCTGTGCTCTTCCCACTACCCCACACACCCCTGACCATAGCCTGTTACCCTGTTCTTTAAGTCATCAAGGTTTATAAAATTCATCTCATTCACAGCTGTGCCGGGTCTTCTGGGCTTGGACCATGGCGGATACTACCAGGGAAAAGCAGTAAGAGCACTTGTATCATCGGGATCTCCTGGGTGTGAGGTCCCTTGCTCGTCTTCCTGCCTCGACCATGAGCCTTATGAGGACAGGGCCCGCTTCCATCCTGGTCATTCCCCTGTCTCTGGCACCGATAGTTTTTCCGGAAGCATCTGCAGCAGAGTGGTTTTGAGGCGTCGAGAGACCCTATTAGGGAGACCATGTAAAGTTGCTCACCGTCGACCATTATGACCTACAAAATCAATTTCATTCGATTCAACTTCATGTCGGTGAAGCCCGGAGCACAGACGCTGGCCCCTGGGAGGCTCGCACTAAATGCTAACACTCCTTCTTCCCGCTTCTCCATTTGACTGTGAATTCCATCTGGGGCTTTCGGACTGGTTTTGACATAAATTCACTGGCCTTGGAGAGCTGTGAGGATCTGACAGTCTTCCTCCCAACAAGTGGCAGAACCAGCACATGCACTGTTTGCAGATGTGACTTTGGGGCGGGAGCATCCTCCTTGCCTATGCTAGGGTGGGAGGGTGGGAACGTCCTCCCTGCATATTCTAGCACATGGCAGGGAGGGTGGGGGGAGCAGGGGGAGAAGGACTTCACAGAGCACCTGCTCCTCGCAGACCAGGCCTTGGTGGCTCCTGGGACCGTCCAAGCTCATGGTTAAAGCAACCGGGGCTGTGAGCCTTGTTTGCTCCCACACAGAAGGGAAATGATAGATGCTCCAAGAAGCTCTGAGGGATGCCGGGCAGTTCCCTGCTTCTGCTCAGAGGGGATGCCACCTGGGAGGAGACCCCATGTGGGATGAGACCCCACGCGGGTTAGTGATCTCTTCACTGGGTGGTGGGCGATTTTGCCAGAGATGGAGATGCTTGGAGAGATGGGCAGAGAGAGCGATCCGAGCCCAGGGCTCCATCTCTCTTCCTCGGAGACAGCGGGGAGATGAGAACCAGGAGCTAGCAGGCTGTGCAGGATGGTGACGGAGATTGGGGGGGAGTTCTGGGGGACCATCTGGGGTCTCTCAGTGCTACCTCTGGGATATGCTCCGAGTTCTCCACGTGCCCCGATCTGATCTCGGAGCAAGGCTGGGGTCCGGAGCCAAGGCCACTGCCAGGCCACCCTGGGCGTTGCTGGAGGAGCCCTGGGGAACTGTTGGCAAGGAATGGACAGCTCTCCCAACCATACCTGTGTGCACGCCTCCACCTCTCCTTGGCAGCCTCTCAGGCTGTCCCCCAAAAGCAAATGGAAGCTGAGACAGGACATCGATTTTCCTGTTTACAGGGGCGGCCCCCAGCAGAGTTGTTCTCTTCTCCAGTCGCTGAGTCTTCCGCCCGAGGACCAAGGCCTGGCTCCCTCCTGTCCAGCTCAGCCCTCCCCGGCCAGGCACACCCCCGCCCCAGGCCCTTCTCAGCCCTGCCTGCCCCCTGCCAAGGAACTGGCCCTGATCCTGGCTGGGCTCACTTGGCCTTGGGCTTCTGGTCGGGCTCAGTCAGTGGGAGACACCAGCAGGAGGTGCTGGGGGGAGAAGCATGGTGAGGGGCTCTTTTCTGTCCCTGATTTGTCCCTGCCCCAGCTCCCTCTCAGGGGACGTCTGTCCTGTGATGACGGGTCGCGTGGGCATCCCATCCTCCCCGGGGATGATAATAGCTTCCTGCTGCTGGTAAACTCTGTGTGCCTCAGTGTCCCTGTTGTTCTTCAGTCCTGACTGCCCCTCTGCAAAAGGACCCTTCATTCACATCTCGTTTGAACCATGGCGGGGGTGGGGGGGAAGCAGAGTTCAAATTCTGCTTTCTGTTGGGATCCTAACCCTGAGGTCTTGGGGCCTCTGATATGAACCCAGTCCTGTGCCAAAAACTTATAAAGCTGATGGAAAAGTCTGAGATTAGAGTAATAAATTGATATGAATCCAAGATTTGAATAATTAATATTACTATTAATGAAGCACATTTATCCATTGAATTTCTTGTATTCTTGTGATTTCAGCTCTATGCAGAGTGTGTATGATTATGTCTGTAGTGAAGAATGTGTGTATTAGTCAGTGCTCTTCAGAGAAATGGGATAAAAAGAATGTGCATGTGTGTGTATGTGTGTGTGTGTGCGTGAGAGAGAGAGAGAGAGAGAGAGAGAGACAGAGAGACAGAGACAGAGAGAGAGACTGACTTAAGGAATTGTCTCACGCAATCACGCAATTGTGGATCTTAGTAAGTCCAGAATCTGCAAGGTGGACCTGAAGGCTGGAGCCCAGGGATGAATTGCATTTTGGGTTCAAAGGTCACCTGTTGGCGGGATTCCTTCTTGCTTGAAGCCCTTGGAGCAGCTGCAGCAACCGCATTTGACCTCCCTGCAAGGAGCCCCAGCTGCAGGTTTGTTTCCTTTGAACAAAAACTCAGAGAGATGCCCACAACTCCCCTGTGAAGAGGAACCTTCCATTTTTGCACTACGTAGGGTGTGATCCTAGCATTGAGGTGTGTGTGCCCTCCTGGCCAGAAGTGAGCAAAGCCAGCCCCAGTTACAGTTTCCTGATAGCTTCCTGGGCTCAACCAAGGATGAGCATGATGGAAACTCAGACACAAAGGTGCTCTTGGTTTCCGGGCAGGCTGGAGGCTGCTCAAGGGGCCGGTGAAGGTTCAGACTCAATGACTGCCAGGTTGTCTCAGTGACAAGTGACAGAAGACCTGACCCAGGAGACCCAGCTGGGAGGGCGTTGATAGGCTCAAGGACCAGGCTTGGCCTTCAGAGAAGGATCTGAGTACCCAGATGCTGTCCCCTGGATCTGGCTGGGCTCTGTGTGTCCACTCTCCCCTGGACTCAACTGGGCCCTGTGTCTACTGTCCCCTGGGCTCAAATGGCTTCCCCATGTCCACCCCCTGCTATGGCAGCAGTTCCACCCCAGGCTCCATTCAGGGATCAGCAGCTCTGGGCGCCCTGACGGTTCCAACTGACCCCAATCTCTAGCCTCACACTCTCAGGTTCAAGTCCAGGGACAAGAACAGATCCTATGAAAGCTGCAGGAGTCACCCCAAGGGCCCCCTTAGTCCCTCCTGTCACTGAGTCCATAACTGTCCAGGGCTGGGTGGTTGGGGCTGGGCCAAGCCTCCATCATGGGCCTCTCTAAGGGCCTGGGGTTTGGGGTCAGCTCACCCCAGACACACAGATTGAGGGGTTGGTGAGGTCCCCAATGACAATCATTTGTCATACAGGAGGGGATGTGGATGCTGGAGGATGCAACAAGGTGACGTCCCTCCATGAAGGACACATGTAGGACAGCTCAGCGCACGGTCAAGGAATCTTGAAGGAGCCAGATGGTCGGTGAGGAGGAGTTTCGTGAATTCTGGGTTTCGTGGAGAGCTTCAGCTGACCTGGGCTTAAACCCATGGAGGTGCTCCTGTGTCTCCATCATGGAACGAGCGAGTTGGGCGGCCCCAGCTGCTGTGGAAAAGGTCATAGGGGTGTGGACTTCTGGGCCTGACCATCCAGGACGAGGACGCCTTTCCCACCCAGGGTGGGCTCAGCTCGAAGCCTCAGAAGCCCAGGGTGCTGGCTTCACCAAGTGCAGTTTGCCGCATTCCAGATGGACATGTCCCAGGAGGGGTCAGGGCAGGCACAGGGGCCACAGGATGTCACCTGGGCCCGCCCCTTCCGTGTCAGCTGTGCCTTCGCTCTCCTGTCTCCCGTGGTGTCAGGTGCTGCCGCTCCTTGGCCTCCTGTCCGTCTCCAGCCAGGAGAGGAGGAAGAAGGGGGTGTGAGGAGGAGGCGTCTTCAACAGGAAACCCACTCTCCCAGAATCCCCAGCCACCCACCTCCCCCATTGGCTAGACCTGCGTCTCATCGGCTCAGTGGGGGAGGTTGGACCCCGTCTAGGGGGTGCGTGGCCATCAGTCCCCGTAGGCGGAAAGAAGGACATGTGGACAGATATCTGGCGTGTCTGGTCCGGTCCAGCCAACTGGCTAAGGAGACTCGTGTGTGTGCAGCTGTTTTCAATCAAAGGTCCGCATCCACGTCTTCCTAAACACGGATTCCTGCTTTGAGTAATGAAGGCGCCAAACCGCCGTGCTTCTGCCTGCAAGTATCCACCTGGACTCCTGGTTACACCACGTGACCCCCGCAAAGCTCAATCCGGAGAAATTCCCCCAGTCTCGCCCTCCTGGGGCGCAGAGTCCACTGTCTGCAGCACCTGCATTGGCTGTTTTTCTGAGTCTCCGTTGGCCACCCCAGCCCCCGTCCTCAGCCCCACAGCCTCAGCTGTCCTTTGTCTGCACAGGCTGAGGGGCTCGCCATTGTCCTCCAGGAGCGCGGCCTGACCGTGGTCCCAGAGATCACTCCTGTCTCTTTAAGATGTCACAGAGGACCCTTATTGCTGCTTGAAGATTCCCTGGTCTTCCACGTGGGCTGTGCCTTCGCTCTCCTGTCTCCTGTGGTGTCAGGTGCTGCCGCTCCTTGGCCTCCTGTCCGCCTCCAGCCAGGAGAGGAGGAAGGAGGAGGTGTGAGGAGGAGGCGTCTTCAACAGGAAACCCACTCTCCCAGAATCCCCAGCCACCTGCCTCCCCAGAGCCGCTGTGCTCAGCCCGCATAGAATCGTGTTAGTCTTGACTTGTGTGAAGAGCAAGATGGTGGCTTCAGATGGAGTGGACACAAAAATCCCTCCATCATCTGGGATGACCAGAGGCTGCAGGAAGGGACCATCTGCAGAAGGCGCCGTCCATGTCAGCCCAGAGCTTGGCCCGTGCCTGCCTGTTCATGCCGGTTACATGGGGAGGAGTCAGAGCGACAGGGTGGCAAGCCTAGGACTGCGTTCTGGAATATTCTGCAGCACTTCCTCAAGGAAACTGCAATCTTGAAAGATAAACTGGGCATAATTAAACCATTACATGGGATTTTCCGCCAGAAGAATCTTGTGACCCGCCAGCACCAGCATCGCATTCCGCAGGTGTCGGGGTCTGCGGCTCCTCTCGGCTCTCCATGTTTTACAGCAGTCCTAGCCCTTGCGCGGAAGTCTCCTAACATTGCTGCGGAGTGTTTAGCACCTTCAACAAAATTAAAAATAATAGCCCATGTTCAGGTTTTCCCAGTTGTGTCTCCACTGTCTTGCTCCCATTGCCTGTTGAGAATCAGGACTCACCAAGGGCCCCTGGGCACACCATCGCCAGCGTCTTTGGCGGACAGTGGCCCCTCGCCTCCATCCCACGTGCCGTGGCTCGTTGAGTTCCCAGGCATAGTTGCCCTTGGGGAGCCCCACAGTCGGGATTTATCCGTCTGCTGCCTCATGGCCTCACATTTTAATCCCCTCCCCTGGAAGGACACTGGACACCACTGGACAACCTGGGGAAGGTGTGTCGGTTTCAACGAACCCAGCCTGGGGATTTAAGACTCACAGGAGCAGCTTCAAGCAATCGCGTCAGCGAGTGAGGTATGTGTTTTAAGACGATTTCCTGGCTCGTTGCTGAACTAGCAAAGCACGCGTGTGCCCCCAGCCTCACCCCACATTCCTGAGCAGCTCTGAGTCACTCCTTCAGCTGCCCGACCTCTCCCTGGCGAGATGTGAGTCAGAGCATGCAGTCCCAGCACCAAGGTTGAGTTCTCAGCATGTGAAGAAACCCCAACTGGTGAGACGGAATGAATGAAGGACGGATGAAGGGCCCGGTCTACACGAGCACACGCATGGGGCCAACCCAAGGGCACGTCATTTGGGCCTCAGTTTTGTCCTGGGTCATGAGTGTGAGTATGGGAGGGTCGGGGTTCACTCCTTGTAGTTACGGAAGGACCTGGATCCCGTGGCTGGGCTCTGCCACGGCACCGCCTCATTCAACGCTTGGGGCAGCTCCCGATTCCCTGTCACAGACCAGGACCCTGAGGCTCAGGGAGACACCTCTGTGCAAAGTCTTGCCTCCTGTAGCCCTGGGTCAGCCTGGACCCCCCTTCTGCTCTTGCTCCACCCTCTGTCCCCTCCCAGCGGCCAGGCAAGGACCAGCTACTCACACAATCCACCATGTTGGCTCCCCCCATGTGACCTCCTCCAGTCCTTCCCACTGCTCCTCGTGTGAACCCCAGGGGTGAGCCTTGGTCCTGGAGGCTCTGCCTGGTCCCCATCCCTGCCCCTTCCTGTGTCCCTGCAACCCACCCGCCCACCTCCCTGACTTCCTCTCTGTTCCCAGCATTTGCCCTGCCTCCGGGCCTTTGCACGTGCTGTGCCCTAGGCCTTGGATGCTCTCCTGATGGCCTCTGTCTGGCCAGGATCTTCTCAGTGTTCAGTTTGAGCTCAGAGGTCACTGCTTCAGAAAGGCCGTCTTGCCCGCCCGGTCTAATGTGGACTTAATTCCCCTTGTTCTTCCAGTTCCCAGTTTAACTCCTGGAGAGCATTTCACCTGCTTTATGAATCTTGTTTTTCATTTCTTTGTATATTGTGTCAACTTTACTAGAATGTTCACCCTCCAAGGGCAAGGACCAGGCCTGTCCTGGTCAGGGCTACAATCTAGGGCTTAGGACAGAGCCTGGCACAATATATGCTCAGACAATAAACAGAGGAGAGAAAGTGAAGCCTGTCTGAGAGGAAGGCCTCCCTCGCCTGCAGGACGAATCTGCACCCTTGGCCATTTGGATCTCTTTTGTTGTTAAATTGCCAAGGGCCTTGACCAGTCCCCCAACACCTCTGTCTCTGTGGCCTTTCTTGCCCACCTGTCCACTCTAAGGAGCTGTTTCTAAGACCAAGGGCAGCAAGGAAGTCTTTCTTCCAGCCTCACCACAAATTAGACCAAATAAAGCTTTTTCTCCTGCCTTGGGTCAGCTAACCAGGGCTGCCTTAACAAATTAGCCCAAAGTTGCTGCCTTCAAGCAATAGAAATTTAGTCTCTCACACTTGTGGAGGCTGGAAGTCAGAAGTCCCAGGGCCACGCCAACTCCAGGGCTCTGGGAAGAATCCAGCTTCCTGGACTCGTAGCCACATCACTCCCATCGCTGCAGCATCTTCCTGTCACCTCCTCTGCATGTCTGTGTCATCTTCCTCTGTCCCTCTCTTACAAGGACACTTGGGATGCATGGAGGGCCCACCTGGATGGTCTGGTCATCTGTCCGTGTCAAAATCCTCAACTTGATGCCACCTGCAAAGACCCTCTTGACAGGTGAGGTCGCATTTACAGATTCCAGGGATGAGGACTTGACCACCCATAACAGGCCTATGCCTCTTCCCTGTCCTTCCTGGCAGCTGGGCCCATTGGCTGCTTATTCCTTGAGACTTGACATCATGTTTATTCTGTTTCTGATCCCTAGGTACCTCAGTGCCAGACAGAAAGGGAACTGTTGTAAAAAGGAGACATTTCTCTTAATTACCCTTGTACCCAGAACACGCTCTGGGCAGGGAGAGGAGGGACATGGGGTTGAGAGGTTCAGAAGTTATGGAAACTCTGAGAAAAATTGTTTGCAGTGTTTATACTTAGAACTCTGCTAAGTTTTTGTTTGACTCACATAGGATTAACTTGCTTATTCTGCTTCTGTAACCCCTATTGGCACAGAGTGAGTGTAAAAGCCCCTCCAGTGGGGAATTTGTATTAATTTTGCTTCTGGTAAACATGTTTTCGTGGGCTCAGACCCCCTCAAGTAAACAGGTTTTATGAGCACCTCCAGTATCTAACATTTCAGATGGCTTAACCTAATCAGCCCTGCCCATTAAGACAAAGCCCGCGCCCGTCACACCCTCCTCTGATTGGCTAATGTTTTAAGCCAAAGCCCATGCCCGTCACACCCTCCTCTGATTGGCTAATGTTTCAAGGCTAGGAAAAACTGGTCACGCCCAGCCCCTCCCTTGTAACTGTGTATATAAACTGCTTGCTGTACTAGGGTGGGGCTCTCCTTCCTGAATCCGCTGCATTGGTTTCAAGCCTGAGCCCAGATTCGAGCCTGAATAAAGACCTGACAGCGGACCTGGCTCTCTGGTGGTCTCTCGGATTCAGGACTTTGGGGTACAACATTAAAAATTAAATTACTTGCGTTAGGGTCATACAAGGAAATACTCATCAGAAGAGCACAAACAGAGGATAAAACATGAATGTGGTTTAGACAAATTGAATTTGAGGTGATTGTGGTATATTTAGGTCAAGAAATATGTAGACAGATATATGGATTGAGCTCAGGAAAGAGATCTAAGCTGTGGATGTTGCAGGAGTTTTAAACTCCACTGTCAGTTTAAACCAGCAACCTTGTGTTCTTGTCCCATGATGAAGAAGATTAGGGAATGCAGACACCAAAAAGATGAGTGAATAAAGGAATTTCTTAAGCAACAAAGCTCTCTAGAAAAAGAGAGGTGGCCCAAAATGGGTAACCCAGTGCTAGGAGTTTTTTTGGTGGTTTTTATCTTTTATGGGGGCATTTCTCTCATTTACATCTCATCCACCCCTTACTTTCCTAAGACTCAATTCTTATTGTGCATGTGGGTCCTTGGTCAAAGTTACTCCA
>CAUYQG010260736.1:0-14848 GCA_963574415.1 Tarsius wallacei | reverse complement strand
CAACTCAAAAAAAAAAAAACACAAAAAAAACACAAAAACATACACAGAGAAAATAACAAGCTGGGCTCGGTGGCTCAGCCTGTAATCCCGCGCCTTGGGAGGCTGAGGTGAGTGGATTGCCTGAGCCCGCGGGTTTGAGACCCGCCTGGGCAACTTGGTGAGACCTCATCTCTACAATAAATAAAAAATTAGCCGGGCGTGGTAGCACACGCCTGTAATTCCGGCTACTTGGAAGGCTGAGGCGGAAGGATCGCCGGAGCCCAGCAGGTTGAGGCTGCGGTGGCCAGGAGCGGCCACTGCACTCCAGTCTGGGGGACAGAGTGAGACTCCAACTCAAAAAAAAAAAAAGAAATAAAAGAAAAAAAAGAAAATAACAAGTGCAAGGACATAGAGAAATTGGAACACTTGAGCACTGCTGGTGGGAATGTACAATGGTGTAGCCTCAATGGAAAACATTGTGGCAGTTCCTCAAAAAACTAAGCATAGAATTTACCATATAATCCAGATTTTCACTTCTGAGTATATACTCAAAAAAAAGTACAGACTCACAAAGATACAGTTTGCATGCCCATGTTCATAGCCATTTTGTTCATAGTAGCCAAAAGGTAGAAGCAAGGGCCCATCATTAGATGAATGGATAAACAAAATGTGGTATACACATGCGATGTTATATTCACCTTCAAAAAGAAGAAAATTCTGACCTATGCTACACCATGGATGAACGCTGAAAACATTATGCTAACTGAAATAAGCCGGTCACAAAAAGACAGGTCCTGTATGATTCCATTATGTGAGGTACCTAGTGTAATTTAGTTTATGGTGACAGAAAGTAGAATGGTTGTTGCCAAGGCAGAGGGGGAGGAGAAGGGAAGACTTATTGTTTAGTGGGAAGAGTGTTTCAGTTTGGGAAGATGGAAAAAGTTCTGGAGATGGATGACGGTGATGGTTGTACAACAGTGTGAATGTACTTAATGCCACTGAACTGTATAACTAAAAATGGTTAAAATGATAATTTTTACGTGGTATATTTTACCACAATAAAAAAACAAGCAAACTCTTTCAAGCCAAGAAATAAAAAAAAGATGAAAGTACTTCATCCTAACTCATAGATTGGCACAGAGCCTCCATGTAGCTCATCTGACAGATAATCATGTAACACATGATGTGTGTCAGGTATACATGAGAAAGAGTGTGTGGGGACAGAGTCGTGGCACTAAATGCTCAATTATTTTATTATTTTGAAAAAATTTAAACATACAGAAACACTGAAAACTTTGTACAGTGAACATTTGTATACCACCCTCTTAGATTTTACCATTAGCTTTTTATTTGTTTTATCACATACTTGTTCATGTCCCTATCTGTCCATTAATCCATCTTTTTAAAAAAAAATCTCAAAATACATTGTAAACATTTAAATACTTTCTCATAAAGATTTCAGCATGTATATTGTTATCTAGGGTTCAATATTTGTTTATACATTTTCCCCCTTTGTTTTAAATCTTACATACAATGAAATACACACATCTTAAGCCCACATTTACTAAGTTTTGGCAAATGCACATGTCTGTGTAACCCAGGTCCTCCTTAATATACACAACATCACTATCATCCCCAGAAGATTGCTCATGGCCCTTCATATACATTTTTAAAATCACAAAAAGTAAAGCTATTTGGAAAGTATTTATAGAATAATCCTCCTCTTGTCATAGAAAAAAAATGAAGGGAAAGACATAAAAAGTGATATTTCTGGATAGTGGGCTTAACATTAATCTTCATTTTCTTCTATTTCCTTCTCCATATTTTCTAAAATTTATTTAATGTTTTACTTGTATGGTAGAAAAAAAACAGTAAAAGCTATTTAGAAGAAACATCTTCCTTGTAAGTGAAAAGTATCACACACATAGGAGAATATTTATAGCCATTAAATGACTGGAAGCGATCATTTAAAAAAATAATGTATATAGTAAAATTGAAAACATTTCAATATATTAGATTATAATGACAAAATTAAAATAAATATTAATACTATAATCACCATGATATGAAAGTACATAAACAGAATAAGAAGTAGAAAGGATAAAGGGGAAAAAGTGGCTATATTTCTCATTCTGTTTGGGTGATGGAATTATGAATAATTTTTGCCAATATAAAACTGTCATATCAGCTCTTTCTAAATTAAAAAAGCAGTTAAATATCCCAAAGACCCTGACTTCAAGACCACCCACCTCTTATATACAGGAGTCAACTCTGAAGACGTGAACCCACCCTCAGCTTTTAAAAATTTTTTATTTATTTATTTATTTTAAAGATGTGGGGTACAAGTCAGGATTGGGTACATAAGTGGTCTAGGTACAGGTGAAGTTTGGGCCTCCTACTGGCCTTCACCCCACCTGGATTAGGATCTGGCACCCCTACTGATTTTATGTCCCCCTCCCCCACACTCCCTGGGCAGTGCCTCACCACTGCCAACCAAAAATGTGGTACATATATTCAATGGAATATTATGCAGCCATAAAGAAAGACAAAACTATGGACTTCGCAGCAACTTGTATGGATTTGAAGTCTATCATACTTAGTGATCTATCACAGAAACACCCTCAGCATTTATAAAGGGCTTAAATGGTCCACACATTTTGGCTGGGTTTGGAACATGTGATTCAAATTATTATACTAGGATATAACAAATAGATACTAAATTACCTCTTTCTGGAAAGATGTTGTTTTTGGTGAGTCTGACGCTTTTGGGCCTTGGGTGGTTATCATCCATGCCCATGATCAGGTTGCGGAAAAACAAATCAAATTTATTTCTGCTGTCTGCATTGATAGTGCCGGCCACGGTCCACACCAAGGAAAAGAGAAATAGTCCTTGCAGCCAGAGAAAGATTTGTTGACTTGACGGGCCTTCAAATAATTCAGTTTCCTCCTCTTCTATTTCCGTGATTTCATCTGAAAGTGAGAAAGGGAACCTCAAGACAAGGTGCAGAGTACCACAGATATAAGACCTACGCACTGACTAGTTTTGCCTGTGAAGGGCCTGGGGGCGATGGTGGGGGGAGGGAGCAAATGATATTGGTTGAGTGCCCATCCGCTACCAGATCCTTTATCACACACATATTTTTATTGTGGTAAAAAACACATAAAATTTACCATCTAATCACTTCCATGATTATTGATTACATTCATATTTTTGTTGTGGAAACATCACCACCATCTGTCTCCAGAACACTTTTCATCTTGCAGAACTGAAGCTCTGTATCAGTTAACAATGTCTTCTATCCTCCCTCCACCTGCTTCGTAATCAGAATTCTGCTTTCTGTCTCCATAAATTTGACTACTTTATACATATCACAGAAGTGGAATCATACAGTCATTTAGTGACTGGCTTATTTTACTTTTCATAACTCCTTCGGTGTTTATCCACATTGCAGCACGTATCAGAATTTCCTTCCTTTTTAAGGCAGGATAATATTCCCTTGTATGATTATACCACATTTTGTTTATCCATTCAGCCATTGATAGACACTTGGGTTGCTCCTATTTCTTGGCTATTGTGAACAAAGTTGCTATGAACATGGTTGTGCAAATATCTGTTTGAGTCCCTGTTTTCAATTCCTTTGGGTCTACACCCAGAAGTGAAAGTGCTGGATCATATAAGTCTGTGTTTAATTTTTTAAGGAAGCACCAAACGATTTTCCACAACAGTTGTAGCATTTTACATTCCCATCAATAGTACACAAAGTTTCCAGTTTCTCCACATCCTTGCTAACACTTGTGATTGATTGATTTATTTTTGTTGTAACTATCCTAAATGGTGAGAGGTGGTACCTCATGCAGGGTTTGATATACATTTCCCTAGTGATTAGTAATGTTGAGCATCTTTTCATGTACTTATTGGCCATATAATATTATGTATCTTCTTTGGAGAAACGTCTATTTCTCCATTGTGCCTCTTCTCCAAGTCCTTCATCCATTCTTTATTATGTTGTTTGTACTTTTGTTAAATTTTAGAGGTTCTTCATATATTCTAGATATTCATCCTTTATCAGAGAAGAAGTTACTCAGGGTTAGAGACCATAAGTCCATTTCTTATGCTTGTACCTTCTTTCCTAGGAGATGTTACATGAACACAGTAGACAGAGCTTGCAAAAATATGCAAAATTCACAAATGATAATGCACATATATGGCATTGTATGCAATTGGTATATTTCTAAAAATTTGCCTTAATGTTTAATTTTTGAAAATCAGAGAATATTTAGAAATTTTCCACCTAGCCAGGCTCGGTGGCTCAGCCTGTAATCCAGCGCTTTGGGAGACTGAGATGAGTGGACTGAGCCCGCGGGTTCGAGACCCGCCTGGGCAACTTGGCGAGATCTCATCTCTACAATAAATCAAAAATTAGCCGGGCATGGTAGCACGCGCCTGTAGTTCCAGCTACTTGGAAGACTGAGGTGGAAGGATCACCGGAGCTCAGCAGGTCAAGGCTGCGGTGGCCGGGAGTGGCCACTGCACTCCAGTTTGGGCGACGGAGTGAGACTCCAACTCAAAAAAATAAATAATAAATTCTCCACTTAACTGTTCACCATGTTACATTTTTGGTCTATACTTACAAAGTCTTTGAAAGAAATGGGCTGAGAAAATATGTTCATGTGCTAGAAGGTATAGAAGATTCATCTTGAGTTTCAAAAGTGCTATCTTGGAAAAAAATGACATCCAATGAAAGTTATTCAAATGGAGCCATCTTTTCATTTCCAGCAGAGTTCAGTAAAATTTGATTTATGTGAAATAGTTACAGAGACATCTGATTGTACCATGAGAAATATGTAGATCATAGAACCATTGGTTTAAATACCCTAAAGAAGTTCCTTAGTTTTAGAGATTAATGTGATTCTCATGTAGTATATATACGAGTTTTGTGAATTCAGATTTTTGTAATGTAAATTTTCTTAACATGTAAAAACTTCCCATATTTTTTCCAGAATATTTTTTTCTGAGATACATTCACATGTATCATCTAAATTCATCTTCCTTTGGGATATTCCTCTGAGGTAGAAAGGACAGGAATTATTACTCTCATTGTATGGAAACTTTTCCCACCACATTCTATGATTTACACTCTAAAGGCTTGCTTATTCTAGTCCAAACAGCTGATCCCATTGTTACTCAATGGGATCAAACGAGAGATGGGAGCAGGAGAAATAGCCAAGGCACACCCAACCCCCATGTGGCTTAAGAATCATGGGTAGCACTTACCGAACAAAGAGGAGTACAGTCTCATCATTGAGAAGGCAAGGTGGATGGGAGATGTCTGGATTACAAATTTACAGTGAAGGTTACAAAACTCCAGGCAGGGCTGGACAAGCCACATGAACATGTCATTGACCTGAGAGCAGAAGGCTATGTGAGGTTTGAAGGCATTATTAAAAAGTGAATTGAAGACCAAGAACTTGCTCTACCTTGGTAGTCTGGTGAAGCTGATAAAATTGCTGGTTACTTTTGAGTGTGGGTACATTAGGGAAAGCTTACAGGCAGCAAGACCTCGTCCCAGCTCACAGGCCTTGTTGACTCAGTTTCCCATCTCAATGCCACTGTCCAGAGCTGGATATTCAGAGAGGATTTGGAATACTTTGGGTCAGCCATAGGAAGCATGAAATAAGTTTGGGACCCAACTACTGTATCTGTCTTTGTTTCTATTTTAAAAAATTAGGAATTCTGAGCAATTGATTTACAAATGACAGACATTGGTGAGGCAGGACTCCTCTATAAAGTGGCCATAGAAAGTACAGAGCTAAGTTTGGGGCTCATTTGCGGTAATTCACCCCATGTATGTATGTGTGTATATATGCATGCACTTATTTGGGGGTATAATGAGTCTTGTTGCTGTTCCCCACCTCATTTACTCTTTTAAAAAATTACTTGAGTTGCTTTTCTCCTAGTGTTTTTTCACCCTTGTTTTATTTTTATTTATGTTTCCCTATACTATATGTTAATTTTTTTGAAGTAGGTGGACCATCACTAAATACATACTTAGGTGTGGAAATATGTGGATCATGTATGTATGTATGTATGTATAGATGCATTTATACGTATATGTGAATATACATGTATACATGGATATGTGGTACACCCATAGGGTCAACAAATATTTATTGAGCATCTATTAGTTGTACTGCAGTAGTGCTGGGAATAAACAATGGACAAGATAGACAAGGCCCTTGCCTTCATGGAGCACACAATCTGAGGGGCAGGGAACATAAACAATAAATAACTAAACAAGTAAGGAAATCAATAAAACACTTACAGATCATGGAAAGCACTGGCAGGAAACATAAAGGTGTTATGATGGAGATGGAGATGGAGAACAGGAAAGGTTAGGGAGAGCTTCCTGGAGGAGGAGACATTTATGCTGAGACCTGGATGGTGAAGGACAGGTCATTCGTGGCTTCCTCATGGGAGACTTTCATGAATACAGGGAAGGGCAAGAGGAACTGCAGACACAGCTTCTCCCTTCCTGCTTCTCTGGTCTGAATGCCTGCCTAACCTGAACTTTCCTTTTAAGAAAGGAAGAAAAGAAAGTCCACTCACAGTAGCTGCAGTGAAAGCATTTCTAATTGGTTTCAACGCCCTTGAGGTAGCAGGTGTGGAGTTTAGGCTACAGGGATGGGAAATGGCAGCACAAAAAATAAAACAGCTTTTTCATACTCATTCCCTCTCTAAAAAAACTTCTAGAGACATTTCAGCTAGTGGGACAATGGGGAAAGAGGTGACATTCTAGACACTATAAAGAACATTTCTCAGCACTGGGATTCTCCACTGGGGAACTAAGGAGTGATGAAGAAGGTGGAAGAGGAAGGAGAAATTGACTGCACCACTCCATGAAGAAGAAAGTTAGAAAAATGACAGGTAGTCAGAAAACAAGATAACTGGGGACAGCCAGGGAATACCAGCCCCTTCTGGCCTCCTGGAACTATGAAGGCAGAGATGTGTTAGAAGGCCCTTGAGGTGAAAAGTAGGGAGATGAGAGGAAGGAAAGGAAAGGGTCCGAGGGTCTCACCAATTCCTTGTGCTCCTCAGTGAGGCTGGAGGGCAGGGTGTCCATGTATGAATCCTTCAGGGGCTTCCAGCCCAGCTGATGGGGCTCCATGTAGATCATCCCACACCTGGGAAGCACAAGGACCAGTCTAGGTGATCTCGTTTGTTTCTAATGGTAGCTAACATTTGTTGAGCATCTATTGCAGGTCAGGCACCACCCTAGGCCTTAATGGATCTTGACAAATAACCTTCATCCAATCATATTATCTCCTTATCCTATTCCTCCAGGATTCCTCACCTGATGTAACACAACATCTTAAGTCTAGTGTTCACTGGCCCTTTGATTTCCTTTCTTCTTACACAATTTTATAGCATTTCTATATGTTCCAAAAATGTACAAATGTTTATTTTAGTTGTTTCTAGTAATTTAAAGGGTACCATGCTGTAGGTAATATTTTCGGTTTACTTTCATACATGATACTGCTAAGATTTTCTCTTTAATATAGTTGCTAAGATTTATCCATATCGTTGCATGTCAGTGCAGTGCTTTTACTTTGAGTGCTATATACACATATTACAATTTCTGACTATATTATACTTTATCAATTCACTACTGTTAATGGGCCTTTGGGCTGTTTCCAAGTGTTTGTTACTGTGAGTTGTGCCACTATGCATATTCTTGTTCAGACCTTCTATTGTACATAGGCAGAAGTTTCTTTTTTTGAGTTGGAAACTCACTCCGTCGCCCAGGCTGGAGTGCAGTGGCACACTCACAGTCACCCCAGTGTCAACCTGCTGGGCTCAGGCGACCCTTCTGCCTCAGCCTTCCAAGTAGCCAGAACTACAGAAGCGCTACCATGCCGGGCTAATTTTTTGATTTATTGTAGAGATAAGGTCTTGCCAAGTTGCCCAGGCTGTTCTAGAACCGGTGGGCTCAGGCAATTCCCTCATCTCGGCCTCCCAAAGTGCTGGGATTACAGGTTTGAGCCACTGCGCCTCGCCAGAAGTTTCCTTTTTTTTTTTTTGAGTTGGAGTCTCACTCCGTCGTCCAGGCTGGAGTGGAGTGGCACGCTGATGGCCACCCCAGCATCAACCTGCTGGGCTCCAGCAATTCTTCCGCCTCAGGCTTCCAAGTAGCTGGAACTACAGGCGTGCGCTACCACACCCAGCTCATTTTATATTTTATTGTAGAGACGAGGTCTCGCCAAGTTGCCCAGGCTGGTATCGAATCCGCGGGCTCAAGCAATCCATTCGCCTCGGCCTCCCAAAGTGCTGGGATTACAGGCTGAGCCACCGAGCCCAGCCCAGAAGTTTCTTTTGAGTGTGTACTTAGGAGAATTGCCAGGTCATAAGTATAAGAAAGTTCAACTTTAGGAGATAATGTCAAACACTTTTTCAAAGTGCTTGCTCAATTTTAGACTCTTATTTGCAGTGTGGTTTGAGGACTGAGCTTATGACAAATCTAAGTGAATAACAAATAATATAGGTGATCTGCTAGGGCTTAATCACATTTGTGGATTTTTAGAGCTTTCCCTTCTGCTTAGGGTTAGTGGGACACAACTTCCCTCTGGGTGTCAATGAAGGCTGCCTCACCTGCTCACGGTGGCTGGAGAGGCCTGCTCAAGGTCAGCCGGCTCAAAGATCAGACTCATCTTGGGGCTCATCTGTATAATCTCTCCACTCATCAAACACAGCTAAAAGTGCAAAGCAGAGGGTGGCGGCAGGAAAAGGGTTAAATTTTATCTGCAAGTGAAAAGTCTCAGTGGAGACAAAGTTGGTTTGAATTTATACCATAAACATTTTCTGAGTACCTACTACATGCCAGGCACTGGTCTAGGTGAGTGAAATAAAGCAAAGTCTTTGTCCTTTTGGATCTCCCAGTAAGCTGCTGGGAGAAGACAGATAATAAGCAAAAAAATAGATAGTATTCAAAGTGGTAGAAAGTGCTCTGGAAAAAATAAAGTAGAAGAGGGGTTTGGAGAACCTTCAGTCATGGTCAGTTGCAATCTTAAGTAGGGAGGTCAGGAAATCACTGACCTTAGAAACATCCTTAGATGAAGACTTGAGAAATTATCAGATCACACCGTTTTCATGCTCCCTTTCTCAGTATTTAACATAGAACTTAACTGCACATCCACATCCTATTTTATTTGCTCAAGTCTGTCACAAAAGACTCTTTTTTGTGAATACCCACATGGACTAGTCCATGGTTGGAGTGACAAGAACTTCTTCATAAATTCTTTTTATTTATTATTATTTTTTAATTTTTAATTTTAGATTCGGGGGGGTATTTATTACATGGACATATTGTGTGGTAGTGGGGATTGGGTCTCAGGTGGCCCAAATAGTGAACATTGTGCCTCGTGGGTAGTTTCTGAATCCCCACTCCCCTTCTGCCTCCCCCTTATTAGTGTCCCAAGTGTCTATTATTTCCATTCTTGTGACTGTTTAGCTCCCACATATGAGTGAGAACATGTGGTGTTTGGTTTTCTGTTTCTGGGTCAGTTTACTTAGGATGACGATCTCCAGTTCCATCCATGTTGCTGCAAAAGACATGACTTCATTCTTTTTTATGGCTGCATAGTATTCTATGCTGTATTTATATCACATTTTCATTATCCACTGGTCAGTTGATGGGCATTAGGTTGATTCCACATTTTACAATTGTGAGTAGTGCTGCGATGAACACGCGGGTGCAGGCATCTTTGTTCCTTAGGGTAGATACCTAGTAGTGAGATTGTTGGTTCACATGGTAAATCTACTTTTAGTTCTTTGAGTAATCTCCATACCACTTTCCATAGAGATTGCACTAATTTACACTTCCACCAACATTGTATAAGTGTTCCCTTTTCTCTGTATCCACACCAGCATCTATTGTTTTTTGATTTCTTAACAATGACTATTCTGACTGGTATAAGGTGATATCTCATTGTGATTTTAATTTTTTTCCTGATGATGCTGAGCATTTTTTCATATGTTTCTTGGCCATTTGCATTGCTTCTTTTGAGAGATGTCTGTTCATGTTATTTGCTCACTTTTTAATGGGGTCATTTGCTTTTTTCTTGCTGATATGTTTGAGTTCTTTGTAGATTCTGGATATTAGGCCTTTGTCAGATGAATAGTTTGTGAATATCTTCTCCCATTCTGTAGGTTGCCTATTTGCTTTGTTGGTTATTTCTTTTGTTGTGCAGAAGCTTTGCAGTTTAATTAAGTTCCACTTATTCATTTTTGTTTTAGTTGCATTTGCTTTTGAGGTTTTAGTCATACATTCTTTGCCCAGGCCAATGTCCATAAGAGTCTCTCCTAGGTTTTCTTCTAAGATTTTTATGGTTTCAGGTCTGACATTTAGGTCTTATCTTGAGTTAGTTTTTGTATATGGGGGGAGTTTTATTGCATAGGGATCAAGTTTTATTTTTCTGCATGTAGCTATCCAATTTTCCCAGCACCATTTGTTGAATAGGGTGTCCTTTCCTTGGTGTATGTTTTTGTCAAAGATCAGTTGGTTGTAGGTATTTGGGTTCATTTCTGGATTCTCTATTCTGTTCCATTGGCCCATATGTCTGCTCTTGTCCCAGAACCAATCTGCTTTGGTAACAACAGCTTTGTAGTATAATTTGAAGTCAGGTAATATGATGCCTCCAGCTTTGTTCTTTTTGCTTAGGATTGCTTTGGCTATTCTGGCTCTTTTTCGGTTCCATGTGAATTTTAGGATTGTTTTTTCTGATTCTGTGAAAAATGACTTTGGTAGTTTGATAGGGATTGCATCGAATCTGTAGAATTCTTCCATCCATGAGCATGGAATGTTTCTCTGTTTGTTTGTTCTACTACAGTTACTTTCATCAGAGTTTTATAGTTTTCCTTGCAGAGATCTTTCACCTCCTTGGTTTATATTCCTAATATATATACCTAATATAATATACCTAATATTCCTAGGTATTTTAGTTTTTTGGTTGCTATTATAAATGGAATTGAGTTCTTGATTTGATTCTCAGCCTGGTCATCAATGGTGTATATCAGTGCTACTGATTTATGTATGTTGATTTTATAACCTGAAACCTTACTGAATTCTTTTATCAAGACCAGGAGTCTTTTGGAGGAGTCTTTAGGGTACTCTAGGTATATGATCATATCGTTAGCCTACAGGGATAGTCTGATTTCTTCTTTTCCAATTTAGATGCCCTTTATTTCTTTTTACTGCCTGGTTTATTGCTCTGGTTAGGACTTCCAGTATAATGTTGAATAGGAGTGGTGAAAGTGGGCATCCTTAGCTTGTTCCAGTACTGAAAAAAAATGTGTTCAACTTTTCTCCATTCGGGATGACATTGGCTATGATTTGTCATAGTTTTTATTATTTTGAGGAAGGTAACCTCTATGTCTACTTTGCTGAGGGTTTTTATCATGAAGGGATGCTGGATTTTATCAAATGATTTTTCTCCATCTATTAAATTGATCATATGGTTTTTTGTTTTTAATTCTGTTTATGTAGTGGATCACGTTTATTGACTTGCATTTGTTGAACCACCCTTGCTTCCCTGGGATAAAACCCATTTGGTCGTGGTGTATTATTATTAGTATTTTTTTATGTGCTGCTGAATTAGGTTTGTTAACATTTTGTTGAGGGTTTTTGTGTCTATGTTCATAAGGGATATCGGTCTGTAGTTTTCTTTGTTGTGTCTTTTCCTGACTTTGGTATCAGAGTGATACAGGCCTCAGAGAATGAGTCAGAGGGGATTCCCTCCTCTTCAATCTTGTGGAATAGATTCAGTAAAACTGGTACCAGTTCTTTTTTGGAAGTCTAGTAGAATTCAGCTGTGAGTCCATCAGGTCCTGGACTGTTTTTTTGTTGAGAGACTTCTAATTAGTTTCAATCTCACTACTCATTATTGGTTTGTTCAGGGTTTCTATTTCTTCCTGATTCAATGTTGGGGGATTATATGTTTCCAGTTTATCCATTTGCTCTACATTGTCTAGCTTATTTGCATAAAGGTGTTCATAATAGTCTTAGATGTTCTTTTGAATTTCCATCATCAGTTGTAATGTCTCCTTTTTCATTCCCGATTAAGCTAATTTGAATTTTCTCTCTTTCTTAATTAATCTACTTAGTGGTATATCAATTGTGTTTGTCTTTTCAAATAACCAACTTTTTGTTTCATTGATCCTTTGCAATTTTTAAATTTCAATTTCATTTTGTTCTGCTCTGATTTTCATTACTTCTTTTCTTTTGCTACCTTTGGAATTGGTTTGTTCATGCTTTTTCTGTTCATTGAGGTTTGGTGTTATGTTGCTGATGTGTGATCTTTCAGTCTTATTAATTCATTTGCAATCACTGATGTGAAATTATGTCATTCCAAATTCTGTTCCTGGTTGCCGCTGATGTGAATTTACGTCATTCCAAATTCTGTTCCTGGTTGCCACTAATGTGAATTTATGTCTTTGCAAATTCTGTTACTGAGTAATATATATTTGGTTTATAATCCAAATAAAAATACAAAGTATGGAATGCTAGTCAGAGTGATGTCTGAGACAAATACTGGATATGTCTGCAACTTTCAGCTGTATTGTGTAAAAGATGACAGCTGGGCTTGGTGGCTCAGCCTGTAATCCCGCGCCTTGGAGGCTGAGGTGAGTGGATTGCCTGAGCCCACGGGTTCGAGACCCGCCTGGGCAACTTGGCGAGACCTCATCTCTACAGTAAATTAAAAAAAATTAGCCGGGTATGGTAGCGCACGCCTGTAGTTCCAGCTACTTGGAAGGCTGAGGCGGAAGAATCGCCAGAGCCCAGCAGGTTGAGGCTGCGGTGGCCGGGAGCAGTCACTGCACTCCAGTCTGGACGACAGAGACTCCAACTCAAAAAAAAAAAAAAAAAAAAAAAAGGTGACAATTTAGAAAATACCATTTCATTTGGGCTTAACGACAGAGGTTTACAGCAACCCACTTCAGATTTTTAAAAAATTTTCACCCGCAATCAGCATTAGGAAAGTGAAAAATTTGCCAATCACAAATGTGTTAATATAGGCCTTAAGTGCTATAAAATCTTCTCTGAGCATAGCTTTGGCTGTGTCCCAGAGGTTTTGATAACTTGTTTCATTGTTGTCATTTGTTTCAAGGAATTTTTAAATTTATGTCTTGATTTCATTGTTCATCCAAGGATCATTCAGGAAGAAACTGTCTAGCTTCCATATCTTTGTTTGGTTTCGTGAGTTCTTCTTGGAGTTAATTTCTAGTTTTATTCTATTGTGGTCTGACATGGTGCTTGATATGATTTCTATTTAAAAAAATTTTTTGAGACTTGATTTGTGGCCTACCATATGGTCTATCTTGGAGAATGTTCCATGTGCTAATGAAAAAAAATGTATATTCTGTAGTTTTCAGATGAAATGTTCTGTATGTGTCTGTTAGTTCTATTTCCTCTAGAGTCCCATTTAACTCCAATGTTTCTTTGTTGACTTTCTGCCTTGATGATCTGTCTATTGCTGTCAGTGGAGTGTTGAAGTCTCCCATTATTATTGTATTGTTGTCTATCTCTTTTTTTAGGTCTAATGGAATTTGTTGTATAAAGCTGAAGGTTCTGGTGTTAGGCACTATATATTTAAAATTGTTATGTTCTTTTGATGGATTGATCTCTTTGCTATTATATAATAGCCATCTTTGTCTTCTTTTTTCTTAATTATTGTTAATTTAACATCTGTTTTATCTGACATGAGAATGGCTACTTCTGCTCATTTTTGGTTTTCATCTGCATGGAATATTTTTCCCCACCCCTTGACCTTGAGTCTATAGGACTTTTTGTGAGTTAAGTGGGTCTTAAGGCAGCAAATATTTGGCCTTTTAAAATTCCATTCTGACAGTTTATATCTTTTTTTTTTTTTGAGTTGGAGTCTCACTCTGTCACCCAGGGTGGAGTGCAGTGGCATGCTCATGGCCAATGCAGCCTCGACCTGCTGGGCTCTGGCGATCCTTCCACCTCAGCCTTCCAAGTAGCTGGAACTACAGGCACGCACCACCATGCCCAGCAAATTTTTTTATTTATTGTAGAGATGAGGTCTCGCCAAGTTGCCCAGGCTGGTCTTGATCCTGTGGGCTCAGGCAATCCTCTTGCCTTGGCCTCCCAAAGTGCTGGGATTACAGGCATGAGTCACAGTGCTCAGCCTAGTTTATATCTTTTTGGTGGGGCATTGAGAACATTTACGTTCAGAGTTAATGAAATGTAAAGCACTATTCTGCTCCTACTGGTTGATCTCTGGCTGCTTTGTTTATTTACTTTCTCTGTTGTGTTGGTGTTCCATAAAGCCTGTAAGCTTTATGACTTCCAGCATTTTTCTACTGGTTTATTTCAACCTTTTGTTTCAGTATTTAGGACTCCTTTGACTATTTATTGTATGCCCTCAGTGTTTGTCTGCAAAGGACTTCATTTCTCCTTCATTTATGAAACTTAGTTTTGTGTGATACAAAATCCTTAGCTGATAGTTATTCCGTTTGAGGAGATTGAAAAATGGGGCTCCAGCCGGGCTCAGTGGCTCAGCCTGTAATCCCGCGCTTTGGGAGGCTGAGGTGAGTGGATTGCCTAAGCCCGCGCGTTCGAGACCCGCCTGGGCAACTTGGCGAGACCTCATCTCTACAATAAATCAAAAAATTAGCCGGGTGTGGTAGCGCTTGCCTGTAGTTCCAGTTACTTGGAAGGCTGAGGCAGAAGGATCGCTGGAGCCCAGCAGGTCGAGGCTGCGGTGGCCGGGAGCGGCCACTGCACTCCAGTCTGGGCGACAGAGTGAGACTCCAACTCAAAAAAAAAAAAGGAAAAATGGGGCCTCAATCCCT
>CAUYQG010260733.1:0-38092 GCA_963574415.1 Tarsius wallacei | reverse complement strand
TTTTTTTTTTTTTTTTTTGAGTTGGAGTCTCACTCTGTCGCCCAGACTGGAGTGCAGTGGCCGCTCCCAGCCACCGCAGCCTCGACCTGCTGGGCTCCGGAGATCCTTCCGCCTCAGCCTTCCAAGTAGCTGGAATTACAGGCACGCGCTACCACGCCCGACTAATTTTTTGATTTATTGTAGAGATGAGGTCTCGCTTGCCCAGGCGGGTCTCGAACCCGCGGGCTCAGGCAATCCACTCACCTCAGCCTCCCAAAGGCACGGGATTACAGGCTGAGCCACCGAGCCCGGCTTGGATTTTATTCATACCATGATGAGCACTATTTCTCTGCTTTTGAACGAGTCAACTAACCTCTCTGGTTACAAATCTATACAATGAATATACTACAACTTACCATAATTACTTTATAATGTTATTCAGTTATTCTAGGCACATAAATAAGATTATTAGGACATATATTCTACACCTAAAAGGTTTACATATAGAGGCAGTCACATTATCCATGAAACTTAATAGAACATGATAAGTTGAATAAACCAAATGGTAGCATGGTACTAACCCTAAGACAATCATAATGGAGATTCAGGAAGGTCAAACGAGGAAAGAGTCATTAATTCCACTTATGAAAAGGATTTTGAAGAGAAGACTTTAAATGAGAATTTTGTTTTAAGCAGTACTTTGAAACAACAACGACGACAACAGGTTGTGTTTTTTTTGACCATTACCTTTTCTATCGTATTAGTGTCTTAATACTGAGTATTAAAATGTGGATCCCAGTTATGGGCATCTCATAACATTGAAAATTACCACCATCCTTTATCAAGAAGACTACTGACCTCTGGACATTTCAACTTATTTTTTATTTTTTTAAGATATTATATTTTAGAGTTAGAAAACCTGGTTTAAAATACTGACTTCCTCTGAGTGATCTTGGGTAGGTCACCCGGCCAACTCTATGCTTTACTTCTTTCCTCTGTAAAATGGGAACAGACATACTTCACAGAGCTATTCTGAAAGTTAGGTGAATTAATATATGTAATCCCTTAAGAAGTGTGCCTTAAAAACAATTAAAGATACTTTCTACTAAAGAAAATGCATCCAAGCTTTATGTTTAAAAAGACTTTTTAAACTTCTGTGAAAATAAGTAATTCAAGGCTATTATTAAAAAGTTTAAAAAACCAATGGATGCTGATGAGGTTGCAGAGAAAAGGTGGGAATATAAGCTGGTTTAACCCCTTTGGAAAGCAGCTTGGAGATTTCTCAAAAAAATAAAAACAGATTTACTGTTTGACACAACATTCTCACTACTGATATACCCAAAGAAGCATAAATCACTCTATCAAAAAGACATTTGTACTCATATGTTTACTGCAGCACTATACATAACAGCAAAAACACGAAACCAACCTATGTGCACACTGATGGTAGACTAGATAAATAAAATGTGGTAGTTGTACACCACAGAGTACTAAGCAGTTATAAAAAAGAACGAAATTAGCCGGGCTCGGTGGCTCAGTCTGTAATCCCACGCTTTGGGAGGCTGAGATGAGTGGATTGCCTGAGCCCGCGGGTTCGAGACCTGCCTGGGCAACTTGGCGAGACCTCATCTCTACAATAAATAAAAAAATTAGCCAGGCGTGGTAGCGTGCACCTGTAGTTCCAGCTACTTGGAAGGCTGAGGCGGAAGGATTGCCGCAGCCCAGCAGGTCGAGGCTGCGGTGGCCGGGAGTGGCCACTGCACTCCAGTCTGGGTGACAGAGTGAGACTCCAACTCAAAAAAAAAAAAAAAAAAGAACGAAATTATGTCCTTTGTAGCAACTTGGATGTATCTGGAGACTATCGTTCTAAGTGAATGATCACAGAAACAGAAAACTGAATACTGCATGTTCTCACTTATAACTAGGAGATAAATAGTGAATACACACAGGAATAAGGATGGGAACAACAGACATTGGAGACTTCTAAAGGTAAAGGTTGAAAAACCACCCATTGGGTACCATGCTCACCATCTGGATGATGAATGCAACAGAAGCACAAACCTCAGCAAAACGCCAATATACCTGTGTAACAAACTGCATATGTACCCTTTGAATCTAAAAAAATAAAAATCAATTTAAAAATACAATATGTATTCTCCACATACACACAAGAAGAAAATAAGCAATTCAAGATCTAAGCTGTTGAAACTTCAAAATATTAGGAGCTCAGGAAATGTAATTATGAAACTTAAGTCACTTAACCAGGCAGCTATAACCTTTATTTTCCCTGATTATAGATTAGCCTTTTTCCTTACCTATAATGCTTTGTAAAATGTTGTAAATAACTAAAAGGTGCCAGGGAAGAAGACCTATTCCTTCTTAACTGTTGATCTTCATTATAGATTAATTTCCCTCTTGCCTTTATCACACAAAAACTTCATGACTATCACATTGTTTGCAGAATGTTAAATGCACTCTTTTAAATTGAAAAGGAAATGAAAACAAGCTGTAAAGAAAAAAAAACTGTACAAAAAAGAAAACAAACTAATTAAATTGTTATAACTCATAAACCATTCTTGTATAGAACACATTATAATCCTACTAAATTTCTTAGTTTTCTGCCTATATAAGCAAGACCCTAATGTTTACCTTTGGAGAACTGACCTCATTTCTCTAGATTCTGTATTTTCTGAGTGATCATTCCCAGCTTTTTGCTTGAAAACACCCCCCCCCCGCATTTCTGATGCGTTTTTAATACAAAAGGGGTACTGAACACATATCAACCTTAACCTAGGGGGAAGGTTAAGTGCACCTCATTTACTAACATGTTTATTATTTCTATTTTGTCCAAAGCCCTGTCTTGGCATTGGAGATACCAAACATGAACGCAAAAACATACAAGTAAATAACAGAAGAGACAAAAGCAGATAGAGAACTTTCTACCCAATTAACGAGCTTATAAAGATGTTAAAATCTAATTTATAAAGAAATATCTTTCTTCACGTGGCTAGGAGACGGTTTTGCTGGTAGCCATTACCAGAAGCACAGGAAGAATTTACATAGCTTGTGCTAAGGTTGGAAAAGAAGGCATCATTAGCTAAGGGTTACAGGAAAAGTGTGTGAGAAGCAACATACCCCAAAATGACTCTAACTACATTATTTTTTCAGGAAAAACAGAAACACTAGAGTCACAGAGATATTTGGATCTTGACAAATGAACTATACCTCACATTCTCTCCAACTGTAATGTTCCTTCTTTAGATATCATCATGACCTGCCACCCTCTCTTCAATTAGGTCTCAGCTCAAATGTTATCTATAAAATATAATACACAAGAAGGTGTCACTCTGGTTCAGAGCTCTAAAATGAAATCAGGAAACCATTCTCAGAACTGTCGGCACCACCTGCAACAAAAACCAGGAACTTGCCTTGAACCTTTGAACTAGGCCAAACCACCACAACCACAATATCCTGAAAATCAGCTGAATTTCGCCAGGGCTGTAACTCCTCAACAGCAACAATCAATGAATTATGAAATCATGTACTAAGCCAGCCACCTCTATCAATTATAATTCTTTCAAAACAACTTGTGTATTACCCTCAGCTTCCTTTTAGAAGTCCCTATTCCCTTTCCTCTCTTTGGAACACAATTTGGCTTCAAATTGTAATTCTGAATGCAAACAAACAAAATCCTAAGCCCCTCAAAACTGAACAGACCCCATTTGGACCAAGTGAAACCTAAAAAACGAAAGTTCGGGTCGTAATGGGAAAGGAGGTCAGAAACGTTTCGTTATACACTCTCTTGGAGTTTAGGAATAACTGACTAGAATTAACATTAAAACATAGATCATAAGACCCACAAAACAGGCTTTGTGGCAGTAAAATAACCAAATTCCAGCCTGACTCTGATATTGCATTACTTGGCAGATAGCAGACTCTAAAGGAAATAAATATATTTTACCCCAAAATATGTTTCTTTGACATATTTTGAAATGGCCGTGTGGAGCCATCTCTTGTAGGGGAAGTCTGCATCTGTAGAAATCAGTCTCCTCTTTCTAGGTCTTTCCTACATCTAGGAATGACTTATCAAGGAGTCTGACACCCTTTAAGGTAGGAAAAAAGACACTTATCATTACTACTTAGTGGCTTCATCTATATAACAAGAACCTTGGCTTCCACAATCCCCCTTTTATCTTAACTCAAGCATTTCATTCTATTAACTTAGAACTCTTTAGACAAAGTTGAACTCTTTCAGCCAACTACCAACCAGAAAATTTTTGAATCTACCTAAGATCTGTAAGCCATAGCTTAGAGATGTCTTATCTTTCCATGTCAAACCAATTTATACCCTACATATGTTGACTTATGTTTTTGCCTGTAACTTCTGTCGTCCTAAAATGTATAAATCCAAGCTGCAACCTGGCCACCTTCAGCACACATTCTTAGGACCTCTTAAGACTGTACCCTGGGCCATAGTCAGTCATATTGGCTCGGAAAAAAACTCTTCAACTATTTTACAGAGTTTGGCTTTTTAGTCAATCCTAACAGTCCAGTAAATACCTTGTCTTACTGCACTGTAGTCTGGTTTTTCACCTTTTCTTGGTTGAAAAACCTCATCCAAGGATTTCCTCTAGTCACTCTGCAACATAGTAGCTGCATATTATTCCTTCACTCTTTCCTAAGCCTGACTTTATTTTTCTTTGGCTCACTTAACACTTGTATGAATTATCACATATTACTGAGCTTCCCTAATACTAGAATAAAACCTTGAAGCGAGAGCTTTGTTTAGTTTGTTCCATGTCCACAAAGCAGAGTAAGTCCTTTTCTCAAATTAAAAAAGTTAGATGTTCTAAATAGACATGCAGATGGTGTGATTCAACAACAATACAGGGAATGTTTTTTTTTTAAAGTGCTTTCTTTGTCATTTAGGTAAAACACAGTAGAAAATTTGGGTTGTTTAAAGAGAAAATAAGAACCAACTCATCTATGACAAAGCCTCCACCAACAACCACTGGAGAGAGGAGAACCTATTCGGTATATGGTGCTGGGAAAACTGGCCGACCATATGCAGAAGAATGAAACAAGACCCCTACCTATTACCATACACAAAAATAAACTCTAAATGGATCAAAGACCTAAACATAAAACCTCAAACTATAAGAATCCTGGAAAAAAGCATAGGAAACACCCTTATGGAAATTGAAATAAGCCACCAATTCCTGATCAACTCTCCAAAAGCAAATGCCATAAAAGATAAGATAGACAAATGGAACCTCACCAAACTGAAAAACTTTTGCAAAGCAAAAAAAAAAAAAAGAAAAAAATACCCATCAAGAGAGCGGGGAGACAGCCCACAGAATGGGAAAAAGTATTTGCCAACTGTAAATCTGACAAAGGCCTCACATCCAGGATCTACAAAGAACTCATACATGCTGAAAGAAAGAAAGAAAAACCCTATTAAAAATGGGCAAAAGATATGAATAAATACTTCTCAAAAGAAGACATACGAGCAGCCAACAAATACATAAAAAAAGTTCGACCACACTAATCATCAAATAAATGCAAATTAAAACCACACTGAGATACCACCTAACCCCAGTCAGGATGGCCATCATCAATAACTCAAACAACAGATGCTGGAGAGGATGTGGGGAAAAGGGAACCCATCTACACTGTTGGTGGGATTGTAAACTAGTACAACCTCTGAGGAAAACAGCGTGGTGATTACTAAAAGGTCAAAAAATCAGCCTTCCATATGACCCAGTAATTCCCCTTCTGGGAATATACCCAGAGGAATTCAAATCACTCTACGAAAAAGATACCTGCACATGCATGTTTATTGCAGCATTATTCACAATAGCAAAAACATGGAACCAACCGTGCTGCCCATCGAAAGTGGACTGGATAAAGAAAATGTGGTACATTTACACGATGGAATATTACACAGTCATAAAGAAGGACAAAATTATGAACTTTGCAGCAACTTGGGTGGAATTAGAGTCTATAATATTCAGTGATTTATCACAGAAACAAAGATCTGAGTACAGCATGTACTAACTCATAAGTGAGCCCTGAACATTATAATAATAATTGGCAGTAGTGGGACACTGTGGATGAGGGAGGGGCGCGCGCGCGACACATAACACCAATAAGGGTATTCACACTTTACCTGTACGATAACCACTTCTGTACCTAACCCTAATTTGTACCCCACATCTTTAAAATAAAAAAGAAAAGAAAAAAATTAGGAAAAATTTAAAAGGCGAGAAAATAAGAGGTAGTATTTTTTGGTATGGATTATTCCAACAAGAATATGTTTGATATGGAAATGAGACATCAGTAAATACCCAGGCTTATAAGGAACAAATATAACTTTAGACATTACTGTGAGTTAATTTAGGAAACAAATACTACCTCATAATTCTTATAAAGTAGATCTGACTGAAGGAAGATCCCGGAGAGGTTGCTGTTTTTAATAACCACCTAAAAAAACTGGGCTTTGCAAAACGTTACTGAAATTCAATAACTTCATTTAAGTGAAAGGTACGAAACACAGAACACTAAGACAATCAAGCATAGTAATAATTTTTTTCATAATTTCCTGAGCAATTTATAGAGCTCTTTATAAAGCTTATGAAGAGCAAAGTACTAACATAAATTATAGGGTTAAATCACTGCCGTCTATGAGAAGGGCAGGTAACTGCTGAATCAGACAAGTAGGCTAATCAAGTAAAACCAAATCGGGTTTCCTTAACTTCAGAAGCACCATATTACCCAGGGGATGACAGAGCCCAAGACCCTGCTGAGCATGCATTTCTACAAATAGCAATTCAAATAAGCTATTGTAATTGTAAAATAGCCCGAGGCACACTGGCACCTTTAAAATGCCTCTGGGCAAAAGTGGCTGTAGGTCAATAAAAATAATTCAGAGTGGCTGATGAGCAGCCCCCAGAAGAAATCTGACCTCCAAGCAACGTGACAGCAGCCCCACTGCTTTCCCCCAAACTTAGGAGCTCCAAGAGATACTCCCAGCTCCTCCTCCTGAACCATGACTCTTGATCCTCATGACAGGGCTAGAGCTTTGCCTTCCTACTTGCTGCCACAGACTCCATCTGAAGTGAAGACACTCCATGCTTCGCTCTTAGTTTTTCCCAACTCAGGCCGAACCTTCCATTTATCAGACATTCAGTGCTCTTGAGTGCCTTCTATTGAAGGAAACCAACATATTTCCCCCCAAATATATTTCTTTTTTGTTTGTTTTTCTAAAAATTAATTAATTTATTTATTATAAAGATGTGGGGTACAATTCAGGGCTAGGTATACAAACATTGATCATGCAGGTACTTCCTTGACATATTTTGATACCGTTGTTTGGGAGACTTGCAAACAGAAGTTGATTTGCATTGATAGAGAGCATCTGTATGGATGCAGCCAGGTGTTCTCTGAGGCCATCCCTTGTCCAGATCTAGGAAAGATGAACTAAGAGTCTGACACTTTAAAGGCCTGAAAGAAATATTAACTATTCTCTCTGAGGGCTGCTACCTGAGGGGTTTCATCTATAAAACAAGACCACCTCTGCTAGCCAGACTTCCTCATCTCTTCTTCCAATAACCGTCTTGCCACCATAACCTGTTTTGGTACCATAACCTCTTTTGCCATGCTCTGAGTCCCAATTCTTTCAGTAATCTCAAGATGGAATATACACTTCTCAATCCCATTGGGAGTTAGGCAATTACTGTCTTGATTTTTCCCTGTGTGCACATTAATAAATTTGGATGCCTTTTCTCCGATAAATCTGCCTTTTGAGGGGTGATTTTTCAGCAAACCTTCAGAGGGCAAAGGGGAAGTTTTTTCCTTGATCCTTACTATATATAACTTCCTAATCAATTTACTTTGTATAAATACGCCATACAAATTGAGATACTATACTTGTTGCTTTTAAACGTTTCTGCTTATATGCCATATGTCATTTAAAAAAAATGACTGCAAAGGATGACATTGTATTGCTCTATCATATTTTACTTAATGAACCTTTTATTGGCCATTAAGCTGTTTCCAAAATGATGATATTCTGTAGCCAAAAATAACAACTGGGTTCCATCTATGTGCCAGATGCTATGCTAAGCACCAAAACAGGTATTATCCATATTTGACTGTTCTGACCTTAAAGCTTCCGCATTTGACTGTTCTAACCTTAAAAGCTTTCGCATTGTTTTGTTTTCTCTGTTGGAATACTCCTAACCTTTGTGTCCAAAGATTTCCTTTTGTAATTCACCTCTCAGCTGAATGACAGACATTCAGGAGTATTACTGGCACACAGCGGGTGTCAAAAGTATTTTTTAAAATAAGAAATCAATGACCTATCTAATTTCAAAGCTCTAGTTACTAAGTCACCACTATCTAGCGATAACATTTTTTTCCATATATTTTTATTCCTGTGATTAATTTCTTTAGGAAACTAGTACAGTATTTTCATTTCTAATGGAAGAATTTAATACACTGCATCAAATTGCCATAATGAAGACACAGACTTATTTTTTTCTTCCTCCTAAATGTTAACTAAACCTAAAAGGTAAATAGAACGAGTCAATAGTAAAAACAGAATAATCTCTAAAAATCACATGCAGCGAAGACTGCACATTCCCCTTTCAGAAAGAAACACAGATATTCTGGTGATAAAAGATAGGCAGTTTATATTCCACTATTACCTGTCAAAAATACTGTTTCTCAGAATGGTGGGGGCCTCTTTTAATCAATGGTACGCTACTGCAGGAAAGAGCAGTCTCAGACACTTGGGAGACTGAGGACTGAGGAGGGAGAATTGTTTGCGCCCAGGAGTTCAAGATTACAGAGAGCTATGATCATGCCACTACCCTCCAACCTGGGTGACAGAGCGAGACCCATCTTTAAAAAATAAAAAATAAATAAATAAATAAATACAAAAAAAAAAAGACACGAGCCATCAAGATGGAACTTAACTCTAAAACGTATTTCTTTAGTCTAAACGTTGAATTATAAAGGCGCATTCACCATCTACGACAGATGAGCATTCCAGCAAAACTAGACTGTGATGTGACAAACTACTGCTTGAGAGTTCACACTGCCTGCATTGTGCTGCTCTTCAGCATTGTATAAAATCTCAAAGTGCTTCACTGCACACCTGGCTTCCAGAGAACAGTAAAGTGGAAAGGGGAGGGAAGACCTTAGTCTAGTTATAAAATAACTGCTTTGCTTTGCCTTCACTTAGAGAGTCTGTCTCTAACACGAAGAGACAACTGCCTTGCGAGGGAAAAAAAACCAAAACCAAAACCATTCCACTTTTATTACCTCTTAATTGTAGTGTTGCTGTTCCCAATGTTATACAATAGCAAAGTATTCTGCCTGCATTGCCATTATAAATTATTTTCAGTATGTGTGACTCAGAATAATATCTACTTTCTCAAATTTGACATATGGGACTAAATATTTAAAACTTTTGATGATAGGCAAGTGTGTAAATCTCCTAAAGTGTGTGAACCTCCCTAACCTTCTCAAGATGTTACCCAGCACTCCTTATATCCAAAGTAGTTAAAGTAAGATTAAAAATATGAACCATATATAGTTTGTACATCCTTAAAAATCAATTATTATTTCAATACTCCAAATTAAGAACTAATCTCAGCAGGGTAAAATGAACAAAGAATCTATACAAGAATGTGATTAAAATGTTTCAAAATAATTAAGGCGCTATGTTCACACAATTGGCCTCTTTTGATTCACTCCTTCCCAATTCTTCTGGTCCCATTTTCCAAAAGAATCTACTTTTTAATACTTAATGTATTTCTCCTGGCAGCTGAGTACCATCATATCCCTAAAAAGTGTGCTTTTACCAAGTGTCATAATAGCATGTAAACATACTCTACCAGTTTTCTGCTGAGACAGACGAAGATTTAGCAAACTTAACTGCCTCATTCCATCTTCCCAATATATTTACATGGCTTGGTATTTGTATCTCTAGTTTACATCAGTATTTTTAAGGAGCATATTAACATTATTATTATTATTTTTTCGAGTCGAAGTCTCACTCTGTCGCCCAGACTGGAGTGCAGCGGCCGCTCCCGGCCACCGCAGCCTCGACCTGCTGGGCTCCGGCGATCCTTCCACCTCAGCCTTCCGAGTAGCTGGAACTACAGGCGTGCGCTATCACACTCGGCTAATTTTTTGATTTATTGTAGAGATGAGGTCTCACCAAGCTGCCCAGGCGGGTCTCGAACCCGCGGACTCAGGCAATCCACTCACCTCAGCCTCCCAAGGCGCGGGATTACAGGCTGAGCCACCGAGCCTGGCTATATTAACATTATTATCATTATTAGTGAAGGTTTTCCCCAGTTTTATTGAGGTATCACTGACAAATAAAAATTGTACATATTTAAAGTATGCAATTTGATGTTTTGATATATGTATGCACTGTGAAATAATTACCACAAATCAAGCAAATTTGCTTTCCACCTCACAGAGTTACTTACCACTTTCTTATTTACTTGACAAATAATGACTATTTTTGTTTCCTCTGTATACATAGTATCTTCCACCTTCCTGTCTGTAAGAAGAGCAGAAGGGCTTTCCTTGCTTCCTTCAGCTCTCCTCTCCACTTTTACCCTCAACTTCTTTCATCTGTAATCTCATAGGGTCAAGGTGGACAATATTTATATTCTACTGTGTGGCCATAATTAAATCTTTCACTTTTTAAAATGTGAGCAATAACCAAAATTCTGTTATTGTGGTTCTTAAATATTACACTGTGGTGATGGTGATCACAAAGACATTTCTTTCTTGGTAGTAATTTTTGGTTTTGGAGTTCGCTAATTGCTAGTTTTCTTGCACAGAATTCAAGAAAAATATTGTTACGTGTTTCTAAATTCTCCATGTGTCAGATGTTCTACTGAGTCTTAAAAAATTTTATTATAAAACACACAGACCAAAAAAATGTTATCAAGAATGATAAAATAAGTATATAAGTACCATCACCAAACTTTTTAAGAAAAAAAACCCAGTAGAGTTGAACTGCTATGTACTCCTCACAGACTGCATGTTCTTCTCCCTGCCAGAGGTAACAACCATCCACATGTAATGATATCTATATATGAATGATCCCTGCTGAAAACAGAATGGTTTTGTGTGTTTTAGACTGTTATCGCATGTGCATATTCTACTCCAAGTAGCTTTCTTCACTCAACATTATCATTTGTGAGATTCATCCATGTTGATATATGGAATATAGTTCTTTCTTTTTCACTGCTATATAGTTTTCTATTCAATCTCTTATTAATAGGCATTAAGGTTAATTTATTTTAAGGTATTATAATGTTGCAATGTACATGCCTCCTCCTGTAAAATGATAAGAGTTTTTGTAGGGATACGAGGGGGGATCCAAAAATCCCCAGAATTTATTTATTACATGTTTAAATTTGGGTCACCTTCAAAGTTCTCTCCTTGTGATGCAATACACCTATCAAGATGCTTTTTCCACTACTCAAAACAGTTTTGAACTCATCAATTTGGATGCCTTTTAGTGCTTCTGCCATTTTTTGTTTCATCTCTTTCACATCAGAAAAAGTTTCCCTTTTAGAACTTTTTTTCATCTGGAGCAACAAAAAAAAGTTGCCCGTGGTAAGATCTGGTGAGCAGGGAGGGTGGGAACAGGCGTCACGCCATTATTGGTCAAAAACTGCTGAAAACTCAGCACAGTGTGGGCAGGTACATTGTCATAGTGGAAGAACCAGATACCCATTTGCCGCAACTTGGGATGTTTCTTCTGCAAATCACAATGCAACCTTCTCAAAACTTCGAGATAAAAACCTTGGTTGATTATTTGATTGGAGGAACAAATTCCAAGTGTACTGCAAGGGCCCACCCTCCAAAAGATAATTCCGGCTTTTGGGAGGTTCCCCCTCGTACACACAGTTAGGATAACTGAGACAGAAAACTAAGCATGTCCAGCTTCATATTGCCAACTGCTTTCCAAGTTGATACCACTAATACATTTATAGGGTGGAAGACAGCCTATTGCTCTAAATCCTTGCAACATTTGATATTCTTTCAAATTTTGGCCAAGGTAATGTAAATGAAATGATGATATTTCATCAAGTATGCAGTGAAAATCCTTGGTTATTAGTGAGGTTAAATGTGTCTTCTTCACATACGTATTGGTCATCTGAGTTGTTTTTTCTGTGAATGGCTTATTCAAATTTTTGCCCATTTTTCTGAGTGGTCTCTTTCTAATGAATAGAAGATATCTTTATAAATACATATCATGAATCCTACTCTTTTTGGTAATATGCTGCAAGTATTTTCTCTCAATCTATGAACTTTTAACTTTTTGAAAGAAGATTTTAATATAAAGAAGGCTTTACTTTTATTTATTTATTTTTAAATCTTTTAAATTAATTGTTCCATCACTCAGGCCGGGACTGGAGAGCAGTGGCATGATCACAGTTCACTGTAGCCTTGAACTCCTAGGTTCAAGCAAATCTCCTACCTCAGCCTGCCGAGTAGCTGGACTACAGGTGCACACCAATCATACCTGGCTAACTTTTTATTTTATTTTATTTTATTTTTGTAGAGGCAGGGGTCTTGCTATGCTTATCAGGCTAGGCTTGGACTCCTAACTTCAAGTGATCTTCCAGCCTTCTTCCAAAGTGCTGGGATTGTAAGAGTGAGCCACTGCACCTGGCCAAGTCTTTACTTTTAATGAAATTGTATTTATCAATATTTTTACTGCTTTTGTAACTCTTAAGAATTATTTTGCTACCTAAAGGTCATAAAGTTATTACCCCACATTTTCTTCTAGAAACCTTAAAAATTTGTTCCTCAAATTTTTACCTTTAATCTATCTGTAACTGTGTGTAGGAAATATACACACACCTCTCAGTACCAATTACGGAAGCATTTTGCTTCCTAATTATCTGAGTTGCTTCCTACGTCATGTATCAAGTTTTCATAAACACCGGAGACTACTACTTCAGGGTTCTCTTTTCCATTCTGTTGTTCTATCTGTCTCTGTCTTGTTATCTTGGAAAATGTCATCCTGGCCCTGACTGTAATTCTTCTCCTCAATTATTGTGTGAGGAGGCCAAGTATGAGGCTGAGGGAGCTGTGGAAACCATGGTCATGCAGAAGATGACTAATAAAATTCATACAATTCAATTTTTGAAAAGCACTGTGTTGGTCAAGTAAAATAAACGTTCGAGTCTCACTGCCCCTAATTTGAGACCTGTGGTCATCTAAATACATACTGCACAGTGATAGAGTGTCCCAAACATACAAAACGTACAGAACTTAAATGTTTTCTAAACACATTTTCTCATGGGAATTGCTTTTAGCAATATGCTATAATTAGTTTGGTACAATCAGATTTTTTTTCCATCAGCTATTCTATTATTCTATACTATACCCTTGGCTAAAGTGTTTAAAACAAATTTCCTCATTTATAAAGTGGAAATAATAATATCTGCTTCACAGGACAAACATTAAATGCATTAATGCATTAAGTGCTTGTGATAAAGGTCTAATATTGAGTAATAATTTAATTACCACTATTATGATCATTTAGAACATTCATATTTGGGTACATTGTTCCAGTCACTTTCTTGATTTCCACAAGTATCTTGCATTAGGTTGATAACACGAAAAGCTTATGTTGAATTTTGTTTTTCATTTTACCTGATATAATCCAGAAGATACATTTTGTTTCCAAATTTGACTTTTCAAAGCTTTCCTTTAATGTCAAATTTAATGGGTCTGGTAAACACATATACTTCTAAGAGAGATACAACATTTGCTTTTAATCATAATTTGTCTCCTGGAAGTAGAACTTTTGAACTGAGCATATCTTTAAAAGGCAAAAAAAATGAGCAAAAAAATCTCTAAGGTTTAAAAAATGTTTACATGAACAATTATGAATGCAACCTGACAAACTGAGTATTCACAGTTAATTAAAAAAATAAGCCGGGCTTGGTGGGTCAGCAAGTAATCCCGCGCCTTGGGAGGCTGAGGAAAGTGGACTGCCTGAGCCCGCCGGTTCGAGACCCGCCTAGGCAGGTGAAACCTCATCCCTACAATAAATAAAAAAAAAATCAGCCAGGCGTGGTAGCGTACGCCTGTAGCTGCGGCTACTCGGAAGGCTGAGGTGGAAGGATCGCCGGAGCCCAGCAGGTCGAGGCTGCGGTAGCCGGAAGCGGCCACCGCACTCCAGTCTGGGCGACGGAGTGAGACGCCAACTCAAAAAAAAAGACAATAATTCTTGTATTGAATAAATAGTCCCTTTGAGACAAGTTAATTAGTGTTTTATGAGAAAATAATTTCTCCATAGAGCTTTAACCCAAACCTTCACTTATTACAAACTTTTAGTCATCCTGCTACCAGAGCACCTGGCCATGATTACATATATGTACAAATGTACTATGGGTCTAGTTATATGCACATGCTTAATCAAAATAAGTATCTACAGACTTAGCAGGAAAAATAGGCCCAAAAGGTATTATCATGCAGGTTTCTCAAAATTATTTGAAGCTCCTACTCCAGGAAAGCTCTACTGTTGTTTTGTTTTCCTAATGTACTGGAAATAAAAAGCATATTCCATAGCACATTACATGAGTACTTACTATAAACATCTCTCAAATTTGCTTATAGTGACTGTCTCTCAAAAGAGAGAGGCAAAAACATCCACAAACAATTCAGACATTTTGGTGCATTTCCAATGAGGAGCAATCACCTAACACTTGGATTGTCCAGTTTAACCAAATAAGATTGAAAGTCCAACAAATGGAGTAGGCAGGAAAGGTTAGATGGGAAGGAAACAAAGCCCTTTCTGCCTCTCCAAATACACATCTAAACAGTTAGCTTGTACCTAAATGCTTGGAATTCTCAATTACTTTCATAGCTCAGAAAATATTAGATCTTGAAGTCTCAGGCAACTAGAAAGACATTTCTTAACAAAAGGGATCATTAATCAGTTTAGTTCTGATTATGCTCATGAATGATAAACTGCTATGGAAACTGCTATACTATAATAACAATGTTAAAAAGGTGGTCAAGGTCAATATATATATATAAAATAAAGGTTTTTAGACATTTCACAATAGGCAGCAGTGGATTGTGATTCCAAAGGGAAAGGAATAAATGAGGTAAAGCCTAACTGCAGTTTCCAAGTCCCAGTAGTGAAAGAAGGTACCTAAACAAAGCTTGGATGTTATGCTGACTTGAGACAATAAAAAAGGGATTTAGTGAGGCTGACAAGGGCTAGACTTTGCAGAGTTCAAGAGAGGGGAGAATTGCACAATAGCTCTGAAGATCTGCATAGAAGTCCCCTGATCTTGGCTGTAGCATCAATCTTAGCAAAAGTGAAAGGAAATAACCCAAGGCATGGGAAAGAGCCACCAAAAAGTAGTGAAATGAACAATTTTTAGAGCTCACACAGAGCTAAGAAAAGTTTGTGTTTTCGTTAGTCAGAGTAGATTGGCTTTGTAATACACAGGGCATTGAATAGAGACTGAAGAAGAATAAGAATGTCTTATCAGTAGAACTAAATAAGTCCCAGAATAAAGGCTGCTCTGAATCCACCATAACAAAGCATAAAGGCAAGCCTCTAAAGAATTCTGTTCATTTATAATTTACTTATCTGTACACCAGAAGAACAGCCAACAATTTTTAAAGAAGTACAACAAGAAACAGCACCTCTAAAATAGAAAATGCATACTGTCTGGTATTCAAATAAAAATTAGTAGGAATGCAAAGAAAAAGGAAAATATGTCCTTAGTCACTAGAAAAATTAATCAATGTAATAGTTCCAGAAATGACGGAAAGGAAAGAATTCAAAGTGAAGAAACCTTAAAACAGTCAATTATAAGTAAAACAAGCATACTCAAGGAGTTGAAGAAAAACATCAACCTGCTAAGGAGAGAAATGGAGGATGTAAACAGACCCAAGTTGAATTCCAAAGATAAAAACACTATTTATTAAACAAAAAATAACAAAAAATACTGTAGTAAAGAATAAGAATTACCAAAATAAAGTACTGAAAGGACAAAAAAAAAAAAAAAAAAGAATTGAAAAGCATTGAACAGAGCCTCAGTAAATCTTGAGGATAGCATTGAGCGATCTAACATACAGGAACTTAATCCTGGAAGGGTGGGTACTTTAAAAAACAACGGCTGAAAATTTTCCAAAGTGGGTGAAAAATATAAACCTATGAATCCAAGAACCTCAACAAACACCAAACAAAGAAAACATAAATAAAACCACACTAAGATATCTCATAATAAAATTGTTGAAGACAAGAGATAAAGAGCAAAATCTTGAAAGCATCCAGAAAGGGGGGGAAAAAACACCTTAGGTACAGAGGAACAAAGATAAGAATGACAGCAGAACTTTTTGTCTGAAATCCTACAGGGCAGGGAACAACAAAACATCATACTTAAAGAACTGAAAGAAAGAAAATCACCAACGAATTCTCTATCTAATGAACATAAATTCCTAAAATTAAGGTTACAAAAAGATGTTTTCCAGAATGATAAAACATAAGAAAATTTTTCACCGGCAAGTATGTGGGTAAAAGTAAAAAAAAAGCTTTTGTTTAAAGCAAAATTATTAACACTGTACTACTGTAAGTTTTATAACATTTTAAAATGTATGACAATAGCACAAAGGCTAGGAAGACAGGAAGGGAAGCAACCTGTTATAAGGATCTCAAACTATACATGCAGCGGTACAGTTTGAAGGTAGACTGTGATGAGTTAAAGGGGTATACTGTAAACCCTGCAAAATACACAAATGATTAAATACTGGTCAGCAAATAAACCAACAGTGAAGAAAAATAGAACCACACACGTAACATAATTAATCCTAAACAGGAAAGGAAAAGAGGAAAAAAGAGCAGATGGAATAATAAAAAAAAAAATGTAAGGTGGCAAATTTAAAGTCCACTATATCAAACACTACTATCAATGCAAATGGTATAAACATTCTAATAGAGATTGTGATTTAGAATAAAAAGCAAGACTTTCTGATATTTTGAATAATAAAAAATTTTAAAGAAAAAATATAGATTAATAATAAAAAGCAAGGAAAAAAATTTTGTATAACATGCAAAAACTAAAGAGAAAGTTGGAGTGTTTACATTTATATTAGACACAGTAGACTTCAAAACAAGGAATGAAACCGGGGTGAAGAAGCTCACTTCATAACAACAAAGGGGTCAATTCATCAAGCAGATGTAACACAGAGCTGGCAGAAATGCAAAACAGTACAGAAACGTTGAAAGTTTCTTACAAAGTTAAATACATACTTAGCATATGGCCCAACAATCTCACTCTCACAGAAAGAAAAACAGATTTTGAAAAGTGAAAATGTGTACACGGAAAGACTTGTATGTGACTGTCTACAGCACCTTTATTTACAATAGCCCCAAACTGAAAACAATCCAAATGTCCAGCTGGTGAATAAAAAAACTGTAGGATATCCAAACAATGGAATACTTATTCAGCAATAAAAAGAGACAAACTTAATTCACACAGCACATAACGCTATAAATGAATCTGCAAAGAATACTACTAAGTGAAAGAAGCCAGGTCCAAAACAGTACCTTATGATTCCATTTATTGCAATTTTATTTTATTTTTATTTTTTTTGAGTTGGAGTCTCACTTTGTCGCCCAGACTGGAATGCATTGGCATGCTCCCGGCCACCGCAGCCTCAACCTGCTGGGCTCCGGTGATCTTTCCGGCTCAGCTTTCCAAGTAGCTGGAACTACAGGCACGCACTATCACGCCTGGCTAATTTTTTGACTTATTGTAGAGATGAGGTCTCCCGAAGTTGCCCAGGCAGGTCTCGAACCCACGGGCCCAGGCAATCCACTCACCTTATTTCAATTTTAGAAAAGGCAAGAGTATAGTGCCCAAAAGACAGATAATTGTCTGTCATATATCATCACAGGCTGGGAGTAAGGGCAGAAGGAATCAACAACAAAAAGTACAGTGGAATTTTTTCAGGTAATGTAAATGTTATTTATCTTAATTGTGTTGGTGGTTACACAACTGTATACGTTTTTCAAAGCTCAAGCTATACACTCTAAATTGGTGAATTTTAGTTAGAAATCATACACTTTCTGTACTGGGAAGTTGAATTGCATGCCCACACTGAAGTGACTTGGAAACCATGGGATACTGGAATGGGGACATGAAGGAAGAGCCTGAGTTATTAAGGAAAGGCTGAAACCTCCAGGCTCTTCCCAATACCCCTTTCAAAAATAGAGGTGAAAATTCTTCCACAACAAAGCAACTGACAGGAATGAAACCTAGAGACTTAGGCCCAGGTGGCACTGTCTCACCTATCTATATATTTTTTCCATCCGTATATATGAGGCAGGAGCAGAGACAGAAAGAAACAGAAGCAGAGTTAGGTTCCTTTGTAAAATCGGCAGAACTTCTAAAGTTGCTACAAAGACAAAAGTTCCATGACACTTAAAATTGCCTTAGCCAACCAAAAGTTCTCAAAATAGTTAACTTGGACTTTTAAAGGAGTTATACTGACAGGAAAACGTCTGGCCTGGTACAAAGCGTCCGTGATGTCAACTGCTAAGCAATCCTTGGATTTTGCACCCGTATTCATATGTGCTAAGGGAACTGAGCTTCCCTCAGGGGAATTCTCTCCAATAACACCTAAGAGGTGGCCCAGGCAAACAATGGACAAGGAAAATTTCATTAGTAGAAATTGGAGACACTCTGGAATAAGGAACCAATTAAATCAATCCATTAGTAGGAAGTGAATCAACAGAAAAATGTGCCTATGTGTTAACTTTGCTACCCCTGTGCAGCAGGATGTAGTATATACTTTGAACCAGTGACAGCTGTCTTACTTCCTTTTTTGCCTTTTCCTTGAACTGGCAGTTTGACCTGAAGTTATTCTTTTTTTTGTCTCTAGTTCTTTACATGAGACATGTCAGATCTAGTTGGTCCTGCAGATCTGTGGGTTCTACATCTGTGGATTCAACCAACTGCAGATTGAAAATACTGTATTTGAAAAAAGAACTGTGTCTGCACTGAACATACACAGACTTTTTTCTTTGTCATTATTCCCCAAACAATACAATGTAACAACTATTTACATAGCATTTGCATAGTAATCAACATTATACATAATCTAGAGATAATTTAAAGTATATGGGAGGATGCACATATGTTAAATGAAAATACTACACCATTTTATATCAGGGACTTGAGCATCCTTGGATTTTGCTAAGTGCAGGAGATCCTAGAACCAATACCCCACAGATACTGAGGGACAACTGTATTTCTCTATTTTTTTATTTAGCCTATAGGCTGACGTGACATCTATACCTGACTGAGGGGAATGGACACAAACAACAAATATTAGCATTGGAGGCGGAAGCTGCTGCTGGACATGTCATGCTGCAAAGAGATGAGTACATTTGTGGCTGTAAATGGAAAATTGCACTGTGTTTGGCAAAAGCATTGTTCAAAAGTGGAGAAGGATGTGTATGTACAATGGGAACAAAGAAATGAATATCTATTGCTCTCTCTGAGACTGGTATCGCATTCCTTCTTTCCTCTTGTCATTACAAGCTAATGGTTGCTGTCAATCACAGTATTACATCCCCTCAGTCATACAAGTCAGAATTCTGTCCCAGATTACACTGAATTAGAGATTAGGGAAGGAGAATCTTCTCTGGTGTCAAAATTAAACACATGATCTTAAGTGATGTCAATAACCATGTATAAAGAGCCCTGTTTCAAAGAATAATGCTGACATGAAAAATGACGCAGAGACAGAAATGGAGAGTGTGTCCTGATGACATCCTTCATCTTCAGGGGTACTCCTTTTGTAAGATAGCTTAACTTGCTGTCACTTGTAACTGTATAAATCCTGACACAATGTTGTTAGATAAAATCAAGTAGTCTAGTAAGCTAGTAGATAATGTACACAGGAAATATGGAGGAGGTACTCCTAAAAACTTGAAAATATTAAGAAACTTGCTTAGCTTTATAAGTCAGTGGCAAAACCACTTTGATGCAATGTTTTTCTTGACTCCAAGCTAATAGAATATGATAACACATTAAGAAAAAGTGCCCAGCCACAGATGGAAACAGTGGTACTATTCATCTCTTCACTCCATTGATAATTTTGAGCAAATATGTCACCTTATCATATCCATAATCAGATGAAATAAATAAAACAGAAAATGATAACACAATACTTACTCTTCTTTCCATCCATATCTGCATGAATTTTCCGAGCCAAGAATCCACTTTTGTACACAGAAGCATTTGGGTCATGAGGAATGTCCAAAAATGGGTTGGTAGTACTCCCGATACGACTGATGGTCTTTGGATGTGTTCCATTAGCCTTCTCATCAGTACCTTCTGAGGGAGATTTTTTTTTCTCTTCATCATCTCTAGAAGGGAGAAAACACAAAGACTGAGCCAAGCATGTACCACAATATTCAAAGAAAAAAGCTATGTAGTATATAAAACTACCTTGTAATCTAATGGTCTATTACTCTTAATAACAGCCACCATGTTAATAACTGTCACCATTTACATTTGTTAAATGTCTTCTTTGTGACAAGTATCAATGATCATGACAATCTTGTAAGACTGATATTGGCATCCTCATTACAGATAAACTTGGTGAGTATAAATATACAAGGCCACAAATTAAAATAGGACATGATTATAAAAACTCTAAGGCATCTGCTCTACTCTTTCCATCCATTACAATGCTTTCATGTTTGTCTTCTTTCAAACAAGTGGGAGTTTGTTGGCAGGGATCATAATTTTTGACTTACGTATTTCTGCATGGCCTAAAATAGGGCTCAGTGTACGGAAAACAACAAATAGTAATGAATTGAGCCCAAAGAATAGCAGTGAACTATATCTACCAAAGAACCAGGCTAATCCCTAATATCAAAACTTCAGGTAAGGCTGCCATGGATTAGGATGGGGGTGCCACACACAGAACTTTGGCATGTTATAGCTGCTACTTTCCCAAACACCAAAAAATGTGGTACACCCCATCAGCTGCTGAAGATACCCCTAACTGCCCATCCTCCTTTTCTGAACTTTTCCTTCAGGCACAGTAAATTTAAATCTGAGACATAATGTACATTAGGTATGGAGGAGGCAGAAAGGGGATGGTCATGTTCAGTTAATAAAGAGAGTAAGACAAAGCAGAGGAAAGTTAATAAGCTCTGATATACTGCTGGAGAACAAGACACCATCATAAGACTGTCTTAGCTCAGCTGTTTTAATTTCCTCAGTAACCTCTAGGTTCATTTGTTTATTAAACTTTGAATATTGAATCTTCGTATAAGAAATTCAACCAAAATCAACAAAATATATTTCAAAAAGAATCACAAAATTATTATCAGTGTTTGATGATGATGGTGATCAAAGAAAAACAGCCTTTTTCTCCACTGGTATTTTATAAGTAATTGAGAGATATATGAAAATAAAACTAGACTCATAGAAATCAGTATTTTACTTTTATTTTGAAAGAATTTTAGACTTGCAAAGGTAGTACATAAAGTTCTCATATTCCCAGCTTCCCCTGACTTTAGCATCTTACATGACATTAGTAAAATTTTCACAACCAAAAATTAACGTAAGTTCAGTAGTATGAATTAAACTCAGATTTTGATTTACTTATTTTCCTATTCCAGGATCCTACAGTGCATTTAGTGGTCATGTCTCCTCAGTCTCCTCCAGTCTGTAACAATTCTTCATTCTTTCTTATCCTTTGAGACCTTGACACTTTGAAGAGTACTGATCAGTTATCTTATAGAAATATCCTCAATTTAAGCCTGTGTGATGTTTTCTCATTATTTGATTGAGGTTATGCATTTTGGGGGAAGGACAACACTCAGGTGATGCACCCATCTCAGGGGATACAGATTTTATTACTCATGATATTAACCATAAACATTGGGTTAAGGTAGTATCTGACAGGTTTCTATACTATGAAGTTACATTTAACTTTATAGTGTTTTGAGGGAGATATTTTTAAATTATGCAAATATCCTGTTTCTCCTTTACCTCTTTGCCCACTAACTTGAACATTCTACATTCATTAATTGAAATTCTTCTGTAAGTATGGACGCATGGATTTTTTTTATTCTTTGGATTGCAATAAAAATACTATCACTAATTTGTTGCCTACATTTTTCTAGCTTTGGACATTGAGAATTCTAACCAGGTACAGTCCTATGTTTTTTTTAACATGGCTCAGCTTTTTCAGGTGCTACAAGATCCCTCCAAGCTGATCTTGAATTTTCCTTGTCCCAGCCCTGAAATCAACCACTTCTCCCTGGAGCCCTAGTTCTTTTGATTGGAGAATGGTATTTGGAAACCAATTCTAGGTGCTAGGTGTGCTCATTGCTTCAAGGTCCTATGAAAAGACAGAGCTAGAGAGATATAGTCACATGCTACACAACAGTGTTTTGGTCAACCACAGATAGCATTATAATGACGCAGAAACATTTTTACTGCCTAGTATTTAGTATACTATACTTTTCATCCTTAGAGTACTACTACTTATAAGAAAACAAAAAGTTAAACAGCCTCAGGCAGTGCACTTCAGGAAGTTTTCTAGAAGAAGGCACTGTTTTGTTTTGTTTTTTTTTAATTGGAGTCTCACTCTGTCGCCCAGACTGGAATGCAGTGGCACGCTCCCGGACACTGCAGCCTCGACCTGCTGGGCTCTGGTGATCCTTCCACCTCAGCCTTCCAAGTAGCTGGAACTACAGGCATACGCTACCATGCCTTGCTAATTTTTTGATTTATTGTAGAGATGAGGTCTCGCCACGTTGCCCGGATGGGTCTTGAACCCATGGACTCAGGCAAACCACTCACCTCAGCCTCCCAAAGCGCGGGATTACAGACTGAGCCACGGAGCCCGGCTGAAGAAGGCATTGTTAGCATAGGAGCTGACAGCTCCATATGTGCTATTGCCCATGAAACCTTCCAGTGGTTAAGATGTAGAGGTGGAAGACGGTGATATTGAGGATATTGACCCTGTGTAGGCCTAGGCTAATGTATGTATTTGTGTCTTAGTTCTTAAACAAAAAAGTTTTTAAAAGGTAAAAGAATTAAATAAATAAAATTTTATTTTATTTTAAAGATGTGGTATACAATTCAGGGTTAAGTATACAAGTGGTCATTGTACAGGTAAAGTTTGGGCCTTTTCCTTTTGGTCCCCACTTCACTTGGTTTGAGGTCAGGTACCTTTATTGATGTGGCGCGCCCCCACCTTCCCCTGGCAGTTTCCCACTACTGCCAATCCCTTTCTTATAGTATTATATAAATGTTCAGGGTCCCATTAAGAAAAGAATTTTAAAATAGCAAAAAAGATTATAGAATAAGGATAGAAAGAAAATATTTTTGTACAGTAACGTGTGCTTTAAGCTGTTTTAGTAAAAGAGTAAAAAAGTACAAAAAACTAATAAGTTTATAAAATAAAAGTTATAGTCAGCTAAGATTAATTTATAATTTAAAAATCTTAAATAAATTTAGTGTAGCCTAAGTGTACAGTGTTTATGAAGTCTACAGAAGTGTACAGTGATGTCCTAGGCCTTAACATCCACTCACTTACCACTCACTGACTCACCCAGAGCAACCTTCAGTCCTGCAAGTTCCAATCATGGTAAGTGCCCTAAACAGTGTACAATTTTTAATCTTTTATACATATTTGTTACTGTGCCTTTTCTATATTTAGACATATTTAGATACATAAATACTATTGTGTTATACCTGCCTACAGTATTTAGTATAGCAACATGCTTTACAGGTTTGTAGTCTAGGACCAATAGGCCAGACCATATAGCCTAAGTATACAGTTGACCATACCACCTAGGTTTGCGTAGATACTCTACAGTGTGTTCACACAATGATTAAATCACCTAATAATGCATTTCTCAGAACATATCACCATCATTAAGTAACATATGACTGGATATATAAGTAACATCATGTGTAACACACATTTATATTTATTTGTGTGTCTGTCCATCCATCCCTAAAATTCATACTGACACCTCCAAACCCAAGCCAGAACAATGAGGTTCACTCTAGCCTTCTCCCTTTGCTTATTTGTAGTTCCTCAACAGTGAGAAGCCTGGGTCTCATGACCTATAATATGTTTATTTGTCTAATCCTAGTAAATGTATAAACTACTTTCAGAATTGTTAGCCCATGCCTATGTGATTTATCTACAAGAGCCCAGGCCCAGTGTTTGTGTATAGTACTTTTATCTCATAATATTCAGTCAAAACGCTTTACCGAAGTTATTGGGTAAGCTCCAATTTTCTTTGCCCTCTTAACAATAATTACGTGAAAAACAAACTCCTTTGTTATAGGCTGAATTCCATCTTGCATTTCCCATACCCTGACTGATTTTTTAAAAATACAGTGAGTCCCCTATATATGAACCTTCAAGTTGTGAACTTTCAAAGATGTGAATGTGTCTTTGCTTGCCCAATCACATAAGTTAATTCACATGTCTGGCATACATTGTCATGTGAGGGCATCCTCTACAAGTGGTTGTGTTTTTGTGTATAGTAGTACAGCATCTTTACTTCAAGTCCAGGATTCCATAAAAGCAGCAGTGATGTAGCTGGTACTGTATAGCCAATTGTGTTAGTTGGGAACCAAGGCTAACTTTGTTGGACTTACAAACAAATTGGACTTACAAATGCACTCTCGGAATGGAACTTATTCATATGTAGGGGACTTACTATAAGCATTTTGAAAAAAGCAACCATTGTGATGTGCAGTTTTAAGGATTTAGATAATGTACAGAGTCATATATCTACTACAACAATATAAAACAAAACAGTCCTATCACCCCCAAAATTCCCCCTGTGTTGCTTGCTCTCTTACTTAACCCTTCTCCTCAACCAATCCCTGGGCAACTGTCTTCCATTTTGATAGTTTTGCCTTTTCTAGAATGGCATATAAAATAGTTTTTTTCATTTCACAAAATGCATTCAAGATTCATCCAAACTGTTCCATGAATCAATTGTTTGTTGCTGCTATTGCAGAATATTATTTTCATTTTTATGATTATATCAGTTTATCTACCGAAAGACATCTAGGGTTATTTATAATTTCTGTATTTTGTTTCTATAATGAAAAATTATTTGTGACTGTGACCAACACTATGATAATATAAAAATACAATACTATCAGTCTCTCATAGATTAGAGCCAATTCAGGTTTCTATCCTTCAAATAGATTATTCTATTGTCATCACTAAGATTCAGTACTGTAATAGCCCATAGCTAACATCATACTCAACATTGAAAGGTTGAATACTTTTCCTCTAAGGCCAGGGAAAAGCACTCTCTCACCACCTCTGTTCAACATAGTTCTGAAACTTCTAGCCAGAGCAATTAGGCAATAAGAAAAAAAAATAGGAAGAAGTAAAACTGTTTGTTGTTTACATGATCTTATTTCTGAAAACTCTAAGGACTCCCCCAAATATGTTAGAACTGATAAACAAACTCTGTAAAGTTTCAGATGACAAAATCAACATACAAAAACAAGTAGCATTGTTATACGCTAAAAAAAACCCTTCAAAAAAATTAAGAAAACAATCCCATTTACAACAGCATTAAAACAACATGTAGGAATAATGGGAGTAAAGATTTGTACATTGAAAGCTATAACACGTTGACAAAAGAAATTGGGATAGACACAAATAAATGGAAAGATATTCCATGTTCATGAACTAGAAGAATTAATATTGCTAAAATGTTCATAACTGCTTAAAGTGACCCAAAGATTCAATGTACTTCCTAGCAAATTTCCAATGTCATTTTTCACTGAGATAGAAAAAACAATACTAAAATTTGTATGGAACCAAAAAAGACCCCAAGTAGCCAAAGTAATCTTGAGCAAAAACAACAAAACTGGAGGCATCACACTTCCCAACTATAAAATGTATTATAAAGCGGTTGCAATCAAAACTGGCAAGAAAATGGAAAGTCCAGAAATAAACCCAACTAATTTAAGGTCAACTGATTTTGGCACAGGTGCCGAGAACAATAGGGAAAACAATAGGGAAAGGACCGTCTCAGGTGCCATGGCTTCTGTGGCTTGTGCCAGTCTGAGATCTAAACTATGCCACTGTTCCCTGTCAGATCTCTGTGTCAGGCAAAGCAGAAAGCAGTCACTTGGGCAACCCACAGACAGGACAGGTTCCACTCTCTTCCTTCCATTCCAAGGGAGAGAAGCAGGAATTGGGCTGCTCCCTCTGAAGAAGCAGTTGGGTAGCAGTGAGTACAATTGCTATGACTTTTCCAACTGGGTTGAGGGCAGTTTTTTCCTGATTGTGAGTTCACCTGATTGCTGTAGATCTTTTACTGGCTTTCGGAGCTCATATAATGTTATTTTAGTCAGTCTTAGTTGTTTATTCAATGTTCTATGAGAGAACAGGGCTGGAACTTCCTAGTCCATTGTTGTGCCCCATTTCCTTTTTATTGCTTGTTTTTCTCAGTGTTATGGGTTGAACTGAATCTCCTTAAATAAGATACTAAAGACCTAAACTCCAGTACCTGCATGTGACCTTACTTGGAAACAAGATCAAGTTATAGTGAGGTCATTAGAGTGGACCCTAATCCAATATAATGGATATCTTTGTTAAAGGGACACATTTGGAGAGATAGACACATATAGACGAAAGAATTGTGAAGTGACCAGAAGCTAGGAGACAGGCATGGAAGACAATCTTCCTCAAAGCCCTCAGTAGAAATCATTCCTGTTGACACCTTGATTTTGCCTTGTAGTCTCCAGAACTGTGAGACAATAAATTTGTGCTTTTTAAGCTACTCAGTTTGTGGCATTTTATTACAACAGCCAGAGGAAATGAATATACGTAAACGCTGCCTCAACACTGCTTCTGATTAATTTGATCACGTTTGCAGACAGAAGTATGCCCTAGAGAAGAAAAACCAAGACACCTGGGTCTGAGTACTTGCTCTTCCACAAACTCCCCTGTGACCTTGAGTAAACCACAGCATCTCTTCAGGTCTCAGTGCTCTCACATGCAAAATCTGAGACTTGCACTAAGTCAGTAAATACAGCCATGCAAAGCCTGTCCAGGAAGCGGGAGCCAGGATGAGTAGAAAAGTCTGTGGAACCCATTCATGGGCAACAAAACAGCTTTTGGGAACACGGAAACACACTGTGGTCTTGAATCCATTCTAGTTCCAGTATTCCACAATTGTGAGACTCTGTAGATACATACCAAGACATAAACACAAGAAAAGATCAGACGATCCCATGTGTCTCCATAGCAGTTGACCCTAAATGGAAACCTACACGGCTAAGCGCAGGCCAAAGCCTACACAATAGCCTCTCCCCTTTGATAGAGAGCATGTACCCCCAGTCTTACCATGCAAGCCCTCCACAGCAACAGAGTACGTTGTTAAGACTGGATGGAGGGCTGGTAAAAACACTCCTGGTTCTTCTCCTCCAGCCAGAACACTAAAGAAGGGAAGGGGGTATGATCGGGCACCAAACTCTACCCGGAGCCTGCAATCATGATCATCCTAAATTTCACGACCAGTCTAAAAGCTGGATGTTAACACCTCAGTGAAAAACCCAAGGTCCAGACCAGTGAGAGACTCTCCATAAAGGAAGGAACCAGGGTAAGTGATCACCTTACAGGACTCTTATAGGACTGATTCAAAAATTTTGAAAGGCATTGCATCATCCACGGTATGCCCGTGAAACACAGCAGGCAGCAGGAGGCCCAGCCCCTGCTCTCCTCCAGGAAGAAAATGCCTGGAAATTGCTATCCCTCAAGGTCAGTGTCAGCTGGGTAGTGGGTAGTGATCAGAAGAAGCTTTTAATTGCCAGACAGTGTGTTAGGTACCGATGAATCACAGTGATTAAGACCTCCTGAGGGACTCATAATCCAGCAGGGGAAGGACACACAAAATTATGGGTAATGCATTTTTAATACAATGTTATAATAAATGCCTCAATAGAGTTATGTACAAATCAGTGTAGAATCAGAGAGGAAGGAAGAGTCCATATCAAATATGCTACATTAAAAACACAACGAATCTTTGTTGAATGATGGAAACAGGGTGGATAGACTGTAATGGTCATAAAACTCTGTGAGTTTTAAGACACCATGGAACTGTACACTTAGACGGGCTTATGTTATGGCATATAAATCGTAATTCAATAAAGCAGTTAAAAAATAAATGTGATAGGTTAATGTACGAGCAGAATGCTAAGGTGGATATCATCTCAATATGGTGATCAGATGATTGTTGGAAAATAAAGTGAAGAATAAACTTATAAAGAATGTGCTGACTTATCATGGAGTTTCTATTATACCACATCACATTAAGCCATGAGGCAGGATAAGTTTAAAATGGCTCCGTCTTTATCACTTACCCCCAATTTTTTTTTAAAGCATGTAGTTAAATTTAAAAATTTCACTGAAATTGTGAATTATATTTTACTTTCTAAAAATATCTTATTTTGACACAGGCATCTTAAATGTAAAAAAAGAGACTGCTTTTATTAAAAATGTTAGACTCCACCACTAGCCCTTTAATACCAAGGAAAATGCTGCCAGATATGAGAAATGTAGGCTGGTAACTTGGCTTTCTAAATAAAGGATCTAGTCAGACTATATGTACACGGACTGTAGTATGCTTTCCAAACAAAGATAAACTTAACCAGTAGTTTTTTGGTTTTTTTTAAAGGTTCTGAAAAAACACTGGGGTCAAGTCAGATGTTAGGTGTTTCCAAGTAACTTTTTTCAGTATTATTTTCTCACTTTCTAAAAAGAAAATGTATGTGTATGTGTTTATTGTAATGTGCAAATATATAAATGCTTGATGAAACCCAAACAACTGTTGTCTAAAATGGTCAAGAAACTATATTAGTTGTTGTATACATATTATAAACTACTTAGAAATTATATTTATTATATCCCCTCTTGTATCATTCCTTATCAAATATATGGTACAAGGTTTAGCAACTGATACAGATAATATTAAATTCTATGTGTTCAGCCTATTAGAAGAAATATTTTCTTTGTACCCCAGTCTCCATAATTCTTTGCACCTCAGTGATTATAAAATTGCTTTAGGACAAGTAGGCTACTAACATTATCATCATATTCCATCTGCTCACCAACCTGTCTGCTCTGCATATTCACAAGTTGAAGATAATGAGAAATAAAGACAAAATTTTTAAAGGACATCTCTTTTATCATCATCTTTAGGAATATTAAAACTATTTTCACAATAAAAATCCTAATTCTCAGTATTGATCTTAATCTCATTATCAAGAGAGATGCCACTTACACTTAAAGCAAACAACTTTGTCAGTTTTTTAAATACAAATTTCTCCTTTTAAAACTAACAACTGGGTGGCAAATCTTTCCAGTTTCCTACATACCTGATTTCAGCCTACCTGAGAGCTATGAGAAAAACAAATACTTAAACGCTAAGTGTGAGCTAAAATTAAATGTTAAGTATGAGCTATGTGATTCAGGATCTTAATAAAAATTACATTTCACAGAGCTACATGAAGAGCTTTCCTAGTCCATTTTGTGTTGCTCTAACAGAATTCTATAGACTGAGTAAGTTGTAATAAACAGAGATTTATTTCTTATAGTTCTGCCGGCTAGAAAGTCTGAGTTGAAGGCCCCCAATCTGAAGAGGGACTGCTTGCTGCATCATCCCATGGTGTAAGGACAAGAAGTATGAAAGAGCAAGAGAGGTGTGAATTTGAAAAAAGAAACCCACTCCTGCAACAACATTAATCCATAATGAGGACAATGCATAATCACCTCTTATGAAGCTCTACCTCCTAATACTTTTGTTTTGAAAATAAAGTCTCTAACACATGGGGGACACACAAAAATCCCCCGAAATTCTGTCCTTGGCCCCCAAAGTATGTCCTTTTCACATGCAAAACACACTTATTTCATCCCAAGAGCCCCAAAGTCTTAGCTCCTTCTAGCACCAACTCAAAAGTCTGAAGTCCAAAGTCTCACCTCAATCAAATATAGGTCAGATTCAAGGCATGATTCACCTGAGGCAAATTCTCCTCCAGCTCTGAGCCTGTGAAATCAAACAAGATATCCTCTTCCAAAATACTATGGTGACATAGGTATAGGATAGACATCCCCATTCCAAAAGGGAGAAACAGGCAAGAAGAAAGAAGTAACCGGTCCCAAGACTAAAATCCAACAGGGAAACATTAAGTCTTAAATAAAACTGGAGAATAATCTCCTTTGACCCCATGTTCCAAATCTGCGCATACTGGGGTAAGGGTTGGGCTCCCAAGGTCTCTGGCAGCCCATCCTTATTACTTTGCTAGGCTTAGATCACCTAGCAGCTCTAATGGTTGGAATACCATGCTTGCAACTCTCCAAAGCTGATGCTGTAAGTTGGTAGCACTACAGTTCTGGGCTCTATGAGTGGCCTCACTCCTGGGGTTCCGCTAGGCACTGCCCTAGTAGGAACACTCTGTGATGGCTTCAACCCCCTATTTCCACTTGGCATTGCTGTAGAAGGGGCTCTTTGCAGTGGCTCAGCTCCTGCACAAAGTCTCTGCCTGGGCCACCAGGCTATCCATAACATGCCTTGAAATCTAGGTAAACAAAGCCATGCCCCTACAATCTGTGAGCCTGCAGATTTAGCATCATACAGACACCATCAAGACTTATGACCTGTACCTTCCCGAACAGAGGGCTGAGTTATACATAAGGCTGCTTAAGCCACAGCTGGGGTAGCTGAGCAACACTGTGCCAGCATGTGGGAAAGAGACCTGAAGCGGCTCTGGGCAGTTAGCCAGCGGAGGGCACTCTGGGCCCACCCCCTGAAACCACTGTTCCCTCCTGGCACTCTGGGTCTGTGACAGAAGGGGCAACCTCGTAGATCTCTGAAATGTCTTTGGAGTCATTCTCCCCTCTTTGATGATCCCTTGAATCCATACTAATATCCTTAGCAAACGGTTGCTTGACCACACCTTTGGTTTGCTTTCCCAAACATGTTCTTTCTTTCTTTACAAGGCCAGGCTGAAAATTTTCCAAAATCTTTTCTTTCTGCTTCTCCCTTAATTATAAATTTCATCTTTAAGTCATTTCTCTCATATCTTACTATATGCGATTAAAAGTAGCCACGCAGCACCTTCAATATTTTGCTTAGAAATTTCTTGCACCAGATATCTTAGAACATTGCTCATGAATTCTGTCTTCCATAAAGCTCTTGGGCATAGTCAATTAAGTTCTTTGTGACTTTATAACATTAGAACTGCCTTTACTAGTTTCCAATGCCTTATTCCTCATTTTTGAGATCTCATCAAAATGGCCTTTGCTGTCCATATTTCTACTAACATTCTGATCATGGCCATCTAAGTAATGTCTAAAAGTTTCCAGATGTTTCCCTACATTGTCTTCTGAGACCTCACCAAATTGCCCTTAATGCTCCATTTATAGCAATCTATGCTTTCTCTAGCACTCACTTCAGCACTGTTCCAGCCTCTTTGCATAACCCAGTTCCAAAGCCCTTCCACATTTTTAGGATATTGTTACAGCAACAGCCCCATTTCTTGGTACCTATTTTCTGTCCTAGTCCATTTTGTGTTGCTATAACAGAATTCCACAAGCAGGGTAGTTTATAATGAACAGAGATTTATTTCTTACAGTACTGGAAACTGGAAGACCAAAGTCAAGGGGCCCACATCTGGCGAGGACCTTTTTGCTGTGTCATTCCATGGTGAAAAGTAGAAGGTACAAGGAAGTCCAAGAGAACAAGAGGAAGTTTAACTCATTTTTATAACTAAATGAACTCAATTCCAAAATAACAACATTAAATTCAGCATTTATGAGGGCAGAGCCTCTGTGACCTTATCACCTCTTATTAATAAGGCCCCATCTTCCAACACTGTTGAATTGGGCATTAAGTTTCCAGGACATGAACTTTGGGGAACACACTGAAATCACAGCAAGAGTTTTCCTTAATTCTAACCACTGATCATTTTCTTCCTTTAAACACCAGAATCCAGGAGATTGGTTCATGGTTTAATATAATTTTTAGTTAACACATTTGTTTTAATTAAAAAAAAATACTTTATTGCAAAAAATGCTGGCAATTGCTAACAAATTTTTAAGTGATATCAATTCTTTAGCTCAATGTTTCCTTCAAGTTAATGGTCAGTTTTCCATAACTATGGCATTCTTTTTCTTTTTTTATATTCAATGCATCTTCACTGATACTCTCTCTCCCTCTCTCTCTCTCTCTGTGTGTGTGTGTGTGTGTGTGTGTATAAAACAATCAAACCAATAATATCCTTTGCATAACAATTATATGAATACATTTAACTTAGTTATTTTTCATACAGACTGTCTTCTAAGTTTGTGATGCTAATATTAACATTAGAATTATTATTAGTTTATCAAGAGTTCAGGATAATGTAATACCTGCCATGTGAGTACAGTTCAACCAATAGCAATGACATTGCAAATGTTCAGTTTTATCTAGTATTTTAAAGTGGTGCGATGTGTAACTAGAAAGTATGTTGAATAGTATGAGCACCCCAAATGAAGAACTGAGTTTTATTCTTCCTTTACAGTCTCATACAAATAATTTTATGTGTTTTTCCATGATGAGTTCTATCTATGACTTCGACTGCCTGCCCTCCTTTCTCCTCACACATTCAAATTAAATTTTTGTTTACTATTTAGAATATCTGCTGTATCTACCACCATTGCCAGCTTATAGTAACTTCTCTTTGTCTTAGTTTTCTCATCAGTATTACCAACCCATAGATGGCTATTTTGAAAATTAAAATGAGAATTACTTTTGTTTCAAAGTACCCACATTTATGTCTTGACCCCAAATAACTTGTTTGAGCAAGAAAGTTTTCCGTCATTTACCTACTATTAAAAAACACTACTCTGATGAACAATGATATATATTTAGGCTCACTAGTGCATTAAGAGAACAAAGTTATTTAACACAATAACTCATTATGAAAAAAGGAATTACTGTGAGTTATCTTTTTTATGAAAATAATTTTCCCTCAGGGTTAAAAATAGTTTAAATTAGACTATGAAGCACGCTTTTCTTTAGTATACAAATTCAAATCCAAAAAGCTTACACAAAAAATTTCAAATGTTCTTCATAGATGATTCTATTGTTGGTAAATTAAAAAATCAGGGAGAATTACAACAAGAAAAATATGATAAATTTAAATAAGGGGCAACAAATTATTTCAAATGGAGAAGGTGGTACAACTGAATCAATGTAAATTAATAGAAAAACTCTCAGGTGAAAATAAAACTATTTGTCCTTTTGAGACAGCCATAATTAACATATATTACTACCTAAAATGAAATTAGCATCAATACTGAGTTAAGCAAAATATGAAAAGGATATCAAATAATGAAAGTAAAAGACCTCTAGAAGGGTTCTTTTCTTGGAAAAAGAGTTCTTTTAGAAAGCACACAGCAAAGAGACTTTAAATGTCGCTACCAATTTCAGATTCAGAGGCTTGGATTGAAGAAAGAATTAAAGTGCCCACATAAAAGAACAAGTCATAGCTCTCCCATTGCCTCTATCATTTCCCAATAATAGACATACACTCACACATGCACATACTTGCACATTCATAGGCTGTGTTAAATATAACAGTAAAGAAGTGGGCGGAAATCTTTGGAAAGTTTTCTCTACTTCCTAATTTCAGCAAATCAGCCAATAAACAGGCAGGATTGATTTCCTAAAGAGAACCAGTCATGATTAAAATTCACAACAAAGAAATGATCAAGAAGCCAAACTACGAACTGTAGGTATTTAAACACTTTTGAAAGCTCAGTGCTATTATAACACATTACTAGAAGAACAGAAAGATGTTGATATGCTACCACCACCCCACCTGATTAACTAGAATGATGTAATATGTGAGGGCAGACAGGAAATAGTTTAACTTATTAGCAAAGATAACAAAAGTTTTAAACTGCTCTTGTTATAAAATGAGTCGTAGGGCAACATAAAATAGCAAAGATAATTCTACCATGCAAGGATGTAAAATGCTTATTCAGAAGTTAAACAGGACAAATGCACACAATAGTACGTAAGACTGTAACCCAAACACTGAGGGAGCGAGAGTACAGGGAGAATCCCAGCCATTCATTATTTAATACTGGTTTTACCACATCTTAACTAAAGTGAGGCTGGATACATGCATATCTATTTTTAATTTTAATTTTTTTCTTTTTGAAATCAGATTAGGAAGGTTTCTTGCAATTTGGAAGTATTGTACAATAAAGCAATAAAAATGGAAGTCAAAAGGTAAGAAGAGAAGATCATTAATTTTCCTAAAGAAAAATATTGTGTTTATTATTATTTTTCCATTTTTGTTCATTGTTGTATTCGCTGAAGCTTCTCATGCATATAGATTTTACACAACTCTAATATAAGTTATAAACTCTCATGTCTACTTCAACTTACCTCATCTTACCTCATCCCAATCAGAGATCATAATTACACCTTGTTTTGTTTATTTATTAATTAGACAGTTAATTTTCTTAAGGTCAAGAAAAAATGCCTTAATTCCTTATACACTTTTGTTCTTCCCAAATTCCCAGCAGACTGCATAGTACAAATAGCTCAACAAACAGATACTTATTAATAATAAACAATCAAGCAAAGGAACTTGTAAAGAAAAATAATAATTATCCTTTATGAGGTAGCCGAGACCTCCCACAAGTCAGTTTGACACACTGTACTCTTCACTAAAATTTTTGTATTTTCATCTTTATAAATTTCCTCCTCCCTTTACTCTCATATTGTGCTCTCATTAGGCACAGACTTGTGTCTTATTCATATCTGTATTTCGGGCACAGCACTGGGTCAGGCACCAAAGAAGCTGCTTAAAGATTGTGGAATAGGCCAGGTACGATGGCTCATGCCTATAACCCCAGCACTTTGGGAGGCCAAGGTAGAAGGACTGCTTGAGCCCAGGAATTCAAGACCAGCCCGGGCAACACAGAGAGACCCTATTGCTACAAAAATTTTGTGCACCTGCAGTCCCAGCTACTTGAGAGGCTGGGGTGGGAAAAATCTCTTGAAACCAGGAGTTAGAAGTTACACTGAGGTACGATCACACCACAGCATTCTAGCCTGGGTAACAGAGTAATTCCCTGTCTCAAAAAAAAAAAAAAAGGACGTGGACTAGATGAATAAATAATCCTTGCTACCTAACCTGCTTGGGGGAAAACACTAGTAATTTTATGAACATTTAATGAGACTAACACATTGATATAACATTCTCTTAATTTGCACTGTATCAAAGGCTGGCATAGAAACATTCAGACATGATCCTTGTTCTCCAAAGACTGCATAAGACTGTGAGGTTACAGAGAAGCCAGGCAACATGCAGGAAACAAATCCTGGCTTTTGCCACTATACTCGCTGTGTGACTTTGACCTGTTGATGAATGCTTCTTGACCCCACTTTCCTTATGTATGAGAGAGCACTGGATTAATTAGTAATTTTCAAAAATATTTTGCAAAGTACAGATGTCTTAAAAAAAGAAATTCAAATGGAACTCTAAATATACCTGTATATTCATGAAAAGATGGAAGGGGGGCTGCTTTGATCAGCTGAAATGGGCATGATGCTTGTGGGAGGCAGAACTGGTCCCCACCAACTCTCCTTTCCCCTCACTCATTCCACCAGGGAGGCCCTGAGCAACCTGGGGCTCTATGGAACCCAGTTAGAAAACCAATGCATTAAAAACCTCCAAGGTCCCTTCAGGTATAACATTCCAGCATTCTGTCATTTGATTTAGTTTCCTCTAAGGTCCTAAAATCAACATAAAAATACCTCCCCTGTAAGTATGGTATACATTATCTTACAAATTTTGCAGCAGCAGCATCTTTTCTGTAATTATTTTCTATGCTACACAACTATAGGCTTATTTTTTAAGAAACGCAGTTCCTTGAACCATTACTAACATTCTTTTCACAGCTTTTTATGGAACCTCCATTACATAGAAGTATGATGTTCAGCAAAGGAGGAAAGAAATGGACAAATCCAGACATGTAGCATTTCCTTAAAGAGCTTACAATCTAATGGTACATTATTACACACAGTTCTAATGGGAAGGAGAAATGGAGGGTGTCACCAGATAAAGTAAAATGGGATTTCAGGGCTGAGATTATTTCTGGTTGACAAGATCAGGAAAGACTTCAAGGAACTGATGTGATATGAGTTGGGCTATAAATGGTGGTGGGCTTTGAACACAAAAAGATGGTGGGGGACACAGTTTCCAAGGAGAGGCTACCATACGACTACTTGCAAAAGGGCAGGAAGCCATGGGACAGGCACAGGGAGCTATACCTAGTGGCAGCCACACTGAAACGGGGGCTATATGAAGACAAGACTAAGAATAAAACTGATTATTGGCAGAATGTGCAGGGCCTAACTGAAGTTTTACAGCACAGGAAAGTTTCATATAGGTTAAAGTAGAGGAAAGACACTGGAGATGATAACTTTGTTAGGTAGCAAACCATAGAAATGTCTGGAAAAAATAAAAGAATGGCATCAGCAGGAATGGAGAAGAAGGGGATTGATTGTTTAGAGCCATTTTGCAGTAGTAAAGTGGTGACATTGGAGGGGTTGATGTAGAGGCTAACTAAACCCAGGTAAGCCAGACATACTGGTGTCACTAGTTGAAACGGAGAACATATGACAAAGTTTGGAGACAGATGCTGAGTGCTAAATGCCCGCAGAAAAATGTAAATGTTGCATAGGTACATGGGAAAGTGGACAGAGGGGTGTGTGTGTGTGTGTGTGTGTGTGTGTGTGTGTGTGTGTGTGTGAGAGTTCTTATAGAGACGGGAGGTGAAGTTTTAAGAATGAGCTTCCTGAGAAAGAGACTGTATTGAAAGAAGATAAGTCAAAGTTCAACACTTTGGATCTTAGGAAAGCATCAACATTAATAACAGGAGGAAAATGAGCCAGGGAAAATGTGGTTAGAGTGGTACAAGGAGAACTGGGTGAACACAATGTTGTATATAATTATATTCACAAACATACATGTTTACCAATGAAAATGCTTAGTTCCTAACCCAAAGGATCACATTAATTGATAGACTGCAGTGTTCTCTGAAGTGTGTTCTAAAGAACACTAGTTTTAATTGGTGTTAAAAGGTGCTTTTTGATCAGAATAAGGCTCAGTGATTTAAAAAGTTTGAGTACTGGCCCGTTGTCTCCTACAGAAATTTAAAAATGTACAGATTGTTAATGACTAAACAGGCCAGCAGCAGATAAATCTGTTTAACTTTGGTTAACCTAGAATTCATTCCAGGACTCATTTGACCCCAAGCTCTTTTTTCTTGTTTTGTTTTGTTTTATATCTGTTAGATATACCAGCACATTTTCCATAGGAAATCAGTTTAAGAAACACTGATATATAGTAATATCCAGAAATTTAAGAATATTAGGATGGGAAAAGATACTGGTGATCATTTCATCTAATTCCTGCATTTTATAGATGAAGAAAGCTAATTATATGACAAACTGCTATAGTGCCTTATTCTAATTCTTGATAAAGTAGAAGAATGTAGTATATGTAAATGTATAAGCATATGAATGAGATAAAAAACAAGACAAAACATAAAAATCAGGACTATTAAAGCCATAGCATCCGGCATCAATTGAAGAATAACTTGCTTTATGTTTAATGTTTTAAAACATTTCACAGTGCCAGCCTGAGGCTCAATAATTGCTGCATCTTTTTTTTTTTTTTTTTTTTTGTGTTGGAGTCTCACTCTGTCGCCAAGACTGGAGTGCAGTGGCCGCTCCCGGTCACCGCAGCCTCGACCTTCTGGGCTCCGACCATCCTTCCGCCTCAGCCTTCCAAGTAGCTGGAACTACAGGCGTGCGCTACCACGCCCGGCCGATTTTTGATTTGTTGTAGAGATGAGGTCTCGCCAAGTTGCCCAGGCGGGTCTCGAACCCACAGGCTCAGGCAATCCACTCAGCTCAGCCTCCCAAGGCATGGGATTACAGGCTGAGCCACCA
>CAUYQG010260726.1:0-54988 GCA_963574415.1 Tarsius wallacei | reverse complement strand
TAATGTTATTTTAGTGTATTCACAGATTGCTCAACAACCATCACCATAATTTGATTTTAGAACACTTACATTACCCTAGAAAGTTACTATGTACCCATTATCAGTCCTCCTTTCCTCCCTTCCTACCTCCATCTTCTCAGCAGGTCAAGGCTGCAGTAGCTGTGAGTGTGCCACTGCCCTCCAGCCTGGGTGACAGTGAGATTCCACTAAAAAAAAAAAAAAAAAATGTTTTGTGTTGGTTTAATTCACAGGCCCCCAAGTACTGAACAGTTTGATAAGTATGCAAATCAGACAGCCTTCACATGTGGGTGCTGATAAGATGTTGTGGTCACCATATCACTGGAACAGAGTATCCTATATAGTTTCTATCCTCTCTGATCCTACAGACTGAGGACCAAGCAGATGACAGATAAAGGCACTGAGACTCAGAGAGGGCAAGCAACTGTCCCAAAGGCCCACAGCAAGGTGGTGGCAGAGCTGTGTAGGACAGCGACTCAGGCCTTCTGTCCAAAGCCCCTTCCTCTGCAGCCAGCGGCTTCCTGCAGTGTGACATTCCCTCTGCTGACTATGTAGACAGATTGCACTCAAGCCCTGGTCTTGTGCTTGAGGACTGTCAGATCCAAGAGGGATCTTATCACCCCATTTTGAAGACGGGGAAACTGAGACCCAAGGTTACACAGCTAGGAGTTGGCAGAGTCAGGGTGCAGGACTCACAGTGCTTGTGACCTCACTCAAACACAGAGCTTACACTCTGGGAATGACTAAGTTTAAATTCCAGTACCAGCTGGGCTCGGTGGCTCAGCCTGTAATCCCGCGCTTTGGGAGGCTGAGGTGAGTGGATGGCCTGAGCCCGCGGGTTCGAGACCCACCTGGGCAACTTGGCCAGACCTCATCTCTAAAATAAATCAAAAAATTAGCCGGGCATGGTAGCGCGCGCCTGTAGTTCCGGCTACTCGGAAGGCTGAGGCGGAAGGATCGCCAGAGCCCAGCAGGGCGAGGTTGCGGTGGCCGGGAGCGGCCACTGCACTCCAGTCTGGGCGACAGAGTGTGACTCCGACTCAAAAAAAAAAAAAAAAAAGAAAATGTCTAAGATTTAAATATCAAAATAGTAACATAATCATTGTTATTCAGATTACAGAAGTGGTGTGAGACTATATATGTTTGGTTTTAATAAAATAAAATTTCAATTAAGCAATACATGTAAATCTATGCAAAAAATTAAGTACAAGATGGGCAGGATTAAAGTACAGTAGAGAAAGAGTTGGGGACCTAGGCTGAATGACATGATCATACTTGCTTTTTAGATTATTCTGACAGCTGTATGTTGGATGCATTTGAAGGTGGGTCTTGAGATGAACTTTAATGCAGCCACCAGTGGCACCACTGTAGATTCTGAGCTCCAAGGCAAAAGTTCTCAAATGACCTTTGTTAATTGCAAATTAATCCCTGCCGTCAAAGAGTAGCAAGAGCTTTGCCTCTAGAAGTGGCTTCTCTGATATTTGAGCCTTGGGGATCCAAAAAGAGGCAGCTGCCTGAGGTTGGAACAGTTTCCTTCCTCAGGGAAATTATCCCCCAGTGGACAGGACCCTTCTTGTGAAGCCCCAAAAAGCTCTCACAAGTTTTTGAGAGGATTTAAATAGACTAATTTCATTGCAATTTTAAACAGAACCTCAAGTTGCTTTAATTCTTGTTGTTTTATTGCTATATTCCACTTGAGAAAATTGTTTTTCTTATACATATGAATGGATTTTTAGGTAGTAGTGAGACTAACCATTTGTCATATTTTAGGCAAATGGATTCCAAAATGTTGTTTTTCATTTTATTTTAATTCTGTGATTTTTTTTTTCTTCCACTGGACAGATTTTAAATTTGTATGAATCCTGAACTGTCAATCTTTCCATTTTTTTTCTTCCCTGCTTTAAAGCTAAAAAACATATTATTCTTCAGAATACTTATAAATATTCTATTGTTTTGCTTTGCCTTTTTATGACTCTTTTTATATGTCACCCCTCTATCCATCGAGAGTTTATTTTGGAATATGGTTCAAGTGTGTATCTCTTGTTTCAAATATTTGTCCATCTGTTTTCAAAACAGATTTTTCAAAATAATGTTATAAATAACCTTCCTCTTTCTCTTATTTAGAGGTGCTAAATGTATTACGTTTTATGCTTTTTGTATATATGCAGGTTTATTTTCTAGGCACTGTGCTATTCTTTTGGTGTATATTTCTTTTTTCTTTTCCTTTCTTGTTTTTTTAGAATTTACTAAAAATGGTTGTTTGAATGAAGTCTCCAGTCTGCCAGGGACAGTGCTAGCAGTATGATGAAGAGCAAGGCATATCTTGGCCCCTTGAGGACATCAAAGAGAGTTGGGGAGGATGGTGGTTATTTACAGTCATTTGGGTCACTTTCAGAGGGCCTTAGAGATGAAGATAAGGGAGTGCTAGTTCTGGGAGAAGCAGAAAGCTGAGCAGAGGTGACCTTGTTCTTATTGGTGAGCAGGTATTTTCCCTCTAAAGAGGAGGCATGGCATTTGAGAGAGAGAGAACTGCAAGTGCAGTGATAAGTACCTCAGCTTATGGAAAAGCAATGCAATTACTAACTACAGGGAAAAGAAAAAGCTCTTGGAGAAAGAAATTGCAACTCCATGCACTCTGTGGCTCAGAGGAACGTTATTAAGTTTTGGCTAGGGTAGTTTTCAGTGTGAGTTGGAGAAGAAAAATTTGGAGTGAAAGTGACTCATGTTCCAGTCCTGTCTTGGGATGAGGACTTGATCATTGTTAGTGGATATCCGTGAAGGAGTTGAGACAAGATGATATTGTTGTTATAGTTAATCTTTTTAAAGAAAAAACAGAACTGTGCCAGAAATGTGAAGGATGAAGTGGAGAAGATGGAGACTGGTAGTAGGATGGCAAAATACAATTCTCTTCTGCAGTCATTCAGCACTTACTGAGTGCCAGCTCTGTGCTAGGCACTGCCAGAGAGAGAGAAGAGGGTGCTTGAGATAATACAGTGATTACTATATTATTACTGTGCTACTTTTATTGCCTTGTTTCTCTGTAACAAACCGAGGGCTAAGTAGGGTTGGAGTGGAAGAGCTAGATTCAAGGAAATCTTACTGAGAGTCAGCAAAATGAGGCAACTAATAGGGAGTAAGTGCTGCACTCCGAAGTTTCTAGTTTAGAGAGATGGAGTAGAAGAGGTTTCACAATTGTGAGAGAAATTCCTGTGGAGGTTCCTATTTTATGAGGAACAGAGTAGCTCTGCTTATCCAGGGTTCCTTATAGTTAGGGTTTTCTTGAGTAACCACATGACATGAGTCTGTCTGAGGGCTCTGTGTGTGTGAGCGAGAAGGTAACCTTGGTGGCACCCCAAGTCTGCAAGGCTTTATAAAACCCCATGCCTTTCCCTCGGAGAGATACACCATTCTATAGCATTTCATGGCATATTAATTTATCTGCTTGCCCAATTATCTCGTACTGTGGGAGAGGGACCACAGAAAGCTGTCTGTGCTTATTAAAGCCACTGCTGACATCCCTGTACAAATTTTATGGTACGCTTCCTCCCCCCAAACCATGTATGTAATTTATGGGCAGTTTCTACTGCTGTTATCTTCAATTTCTCCTTTGGCCTCCTGCTTATAAATCCAGATGTCAGGTTTCTTTGGAATTCATTTTGCTTTACTCAGAAAGTCTCCTCTTTTCTTTATTGCTACACATTCTAACTTGTGTCCCAACAATGTTTTGGACATGGAAGGCGTGAGACCTCTGAGGACCGTCCTTATGTAATGCCAGCGGACAGATGCATGTTGGGGTCTGGAGGTCGATCATGATGTCTGGGCTCACCACAGATATTTGGGAATGAGCCATGTCCAGTGGGTGTTTTAGGTCGAGTCTGTGTGCATGTGTGAGTTGTATGAATATGTGGGTCCTTGTGTTATAATTTAGTGAAATGAATTTACTCATTGGTCAACAAGCAACTCAAGTTTCCCTCCCCTGTCTGATTATTGTATCTGTGACGGAACCCATTTTGTCTGAATCATTCCTCTGATGCTAGATCCTCTGAGTATCACAGGTTAGTTTTAAAATAAAGAGAAAGTGCCTTTAAAAAGCTCAAGAATCCTCTGTTAAACTTTCTCTTTCACAGATGTGGGCACAGAGGGTAGTTGTCCAATGAATGCTTGTTGGTTGAAGTAATAAATAGGTGTATGTTTAGGAGTGTCCCTGAATCACTAACCATAACAATTATTCCCTTTTATTGACTACCTTTTATGTTTTTGTCACTGTACTGCATGTTTTATTGATCTCATTTAAATTTAACTGCTCTCTGAAGCAGCTATTACCATTCCCTGTTTTATAAATGAGGCAAGGTGGCCTTGGAGAGGTTAAGCAACCTGCCCGAGGTCACATAGATCGTAAGTGCTGGAGCCCAGATTCAAACCCAGCTCAGTGTGTGTCTTCAAGGCCCATGGACGTCCCTCATACGTTGCCTGTTCAGGCAGAGCCCTGCCTAAACCTCCATGTCTGTGGAACAGAACTCTCTACTCCCTGCTAAGAAAGCCAGAAGAAAAGAAAGACTGAGTCTTAGACAAAGAAAACAATTTTGTTGGGGACGTGTGTGTGTGTGTGCATATATGTGTGTGTGTGTGTTTATTTTTTAGTTTTCTCCTCTTGGTCCCTCTCAATTCTTCTGACTATAACAGAGGCTCACTTCTGAAGGGGCTGAATATAAAGCTAGATGAAATTACTCATTATGCCGTGCTCGGTGGCTCAGCCTGTAATCCCAGGCTTTGGGAGGCTGAGGTGAGTGGATTGCCTGAGCCCGCGGGTTCGAGACCCGCCTGGGCAAGCGAGACCTCATCTCTACAATAAATCAAAAAAATTAGCCAGGCGTGGTAGTGTGCCCCTGTAGTTCCAGCTACTTGGAAGGCTGAGGCAGAAGGATCACCGGAGCCCAGCAGATCGAGGCTGCAGTGACTGGGAGCGGCCACTGCACTCCAGTCTGGGCAACAGAGTGAGACTCCAACTCAAAAAAAAAAAAAAACACACACACACACAAAGAAATTACTCATTATGGCTCCTAGTATGTAGCGCAATACTATTAAGAAATACAGTATTTTTTTTGGTAAAACTCGGGGAAAATACATTGTATAAAATGATTAGGTATAGGGAATGTCCTCATGTTCTACCATAGAGTTTGTTTAACCTAGAGGCTTACCTAGGAGCAGCTTTATTTGCTAGAGTTGGTCCTTACTTGGTCATGGGAAGGAAGAAAGATGCAGAGGGGAACACGCTAGTGAGGGGTACACTCCCTTTTAGTAGGGGAGGGTGATATGATTCCAGGAGTATTCATGGGGGGAAGGTTGATCCCACTTTCGTGGGTTTCCTAGGTATAAAGAGGATGTTTGAGTCACTTAAAAGCCTTCATGAGAAGCTAGGCACGATGGCTTACTCCTGTAATCCCAGCACTTTGAAAGGTCAAGGCGGGAGGATTGCTTTTGTCCAAGAGTTTGAGACCAGCCTGGGCAACATAGTGAGACTTAGTCTCTACGAAAAATTTTAAAAATCAGCCAGGTACGATGATGTGTGTCTGTAGTTCCAGCTACCTGGAAGGCTGAGGTGGAAAGATCACCTGAAAAACAAAAACAAGAACAAACCTTCATGACAGAGTTTTATGTGAAGGTCAGGAACATGGACTTGGAAGTCTGAATTCCAGTCCCACCCTTGTCTCTTACTAGCTAAGTGACCCTGGGCAAGTTACCTAGCCTTTCTGTGCCTCTGTTTTCTCATATGTAAAATGGTGATGTAATGATATCTACTTCATAGAATTGCTATAGGAATTAAATTGCTTATTCTCTGTGAACTGCATACGGAATGCTAATAATATTAAAATACGAATGTATCAGGCATTAGTCTAAGCCCATCTCATGTATTCATTGATATCTCATCAATAAATGTGAGCTGCAATTATTTGTTAAAGAATCTTCATCATACATACCTGTGTCCGTGTCCTTAAAGCACCTTGAGCCGGGCTAGGTGACTCAGCCTGTAATCCCAGCACTTTGGGAGGCTGAGGTGAGTGGATTGTTTGAGCCCACAGGTTTGAGACCAGACTGGACAACTTGGCGAGACCTCGTCTCTACAATAAATAAAAAAAATTAGCTGGGCATGGTAGTGTGCGCCTATAGTTCTGGCTACTTGGAAGGCTGAGGTGGCAGGATCAGACTGCACTGCAACCTGGATAATAGAGTGAGATTCCAACTCAAAAAGAAAGAAAGAAACAAACAAACAATAAAGCACCTTGCATTAAATGACAGAATCTTCAGATAAGTATCTACCTGAAAAGTGATATATTGGTAGTTTTGCACTAATGACACCTGTATTATTATTATTGTTATAATTGTTATTATTTTGAGTCGGAGTCCCACTCCGTCACCCAGGCTGGAGTGCAGTGGCACAATCACGGCCACCCCAGTGTCGACCTGCTGGGCTCCGGCAATCCTTCTGCCTCAACCTTCCAAGAAGCTCGGACTACAGGCGCGCACTACCACGCCCAGCTAATTTTTGATTTATTGTAGAGACGCAGTCTTGCCAAGTTGCCCAGGCTGGTCTCGAATGCCTGGGCTCAGGCAATCCACTCGCCTCAGCCTCCCAATTTGCTGGGATTACAGGCTGAGTCACCAAGCCCGGCCTTAAGTTTTTTTAAAAAGCAAGATGCCCAGGTGAGCCCATCATCTCACTTAAAAGATAGAGAACCAACGGGCCTATGATGTTTCCAGAAGAGTGATTCTTGGACAACCTCATCAAAATCTCCAGGAGGCTCGTTTAGATGGTCAAGTACTGAGCTCTCTGTTAGGGAATTAGTAGATCAGAACAGGGTCTGTAAATCTCTATTTTTAACAAGACCCCTGAGCAAGTCATATCTCAAAATTTGAGCATCCTGGGACCCCACTGTTTTCTGAGAACTCCATATGTGGAGGCAGGTGGAAGAACAAGTGAGAAACAGGCCAGGACAAGGATGCCTGTGCTTTGGGACTTCACTGTACTTTGTTGTTGGCTTATCTTAGATACCTCCTTTCCTCCCCTACATGTTCTTTCCTGTACATCATATTCTCAGATACATCCATTTATTTAATAAATGAGAATGATTGGAAATCAATTTCATATTTTCCTTTTAGAATTCCAAGCTATCCCATGAAATGGTTGGCAGTGCTCTGGGGTGTTTTGTCTATAGAGACATAGAGTAGAAAGAGAAATATTATGCAGAGATACTATTTGTACCATGAGGGGCATCAACAGTATGACAGAGGTCAAGGACTTAGCTGATTTCTTTTCCTTTTTCTCTCTCTTTTTTTGAGCCAGAGTCTCACTCTGCTCAGGCTGGAGTGCAGTGGCACGCTCACGGCCACCCCAGCGTCGACCTGCTGGGCTCTAGCCATCCTTCCACCTCAGCCTTTCAAGTAGCCGGAACTACAGGCACACGCTACCATGCCTGGCGAAGTTTTTTTGAGATATTGTAGAGAAGAGGTCTCACCAAGTTGCCTGGGCTGGTCTCAAACCCCTGGGCTCAGGCAATCCACTCACCTCGGCCTCCCAAAGTGCTGGGATTACAGGCTTGAGCCATTGCACCTGGCCAGCTTAGTTGATTTCTAAGAAAGAATTTCCACTTCTAGAGGTGGTGTCAGCCAGACTGCCCAAAAGTTTACAAATTGATGAAGTTAATTTGATCTTTTCCTGGGACCTGAAAATATACTCACTTCAATGCTTTGAAATGAGACTGCAGTTAAGATTCCCTTCCATTCCTGTTCTAGAGAGTTTTCTGGACACATTTCAATTTCTTGCATCGGGGACCTTGAAACCAGTGGCTGGAAACAGATGTCAATCTTGCTCTATTTATGCAAATGGTCTGCTCTGTGGCCTGTTTAATCTCTGGGGTCATTGAGTTCCAAATTCACATCCCCCAGATGCAGATGTGACTATGGGAAATGGAATTCTTCATTTATTAGCTTAAATCAAACCAATGTTGGGATTCGCAGCAGTGGTTGTTCTTGCTTCTGTAGACCTTTGATACTTTAAGTAAGGATTAGAGACACTTGAGAACTGTAAGAGGAGACGAGCTCGCCTCACGTAACACTCAAAAACCCTCATACTGTGGCTACTAGGGACTTGAGAGTTGTGTTTCTAGGGGATTATCCTACCTGCTTGGTCCCATACCCCCTCACTCTAGCAGTGCACTGAGTTAAAACAAACCCATCCCAAATTGGTCTGCAGGCGCTTGTGCAGGTGCCTGATACGTGCGCTCTCACACGAGAAAGTCCAACCTGGTCTACACAAGCCCAGTTCAGGCAGCCTGCCAAATCTTCTTCCGATTTGTTCATGGACAGGTAGTTATGTGAAATACTTGCAACACTGCAAACATTTGTTTCTCAGCCCTGAGAATAATCAATAGAGGCAAACATCTTTGCAATCACAGCGCCTGTTTATGTGTGGAGCTCTTCGTTGTTCTTGGTCTACGAGTACAGTAAACATCTTCCAAAGTGGCAGCAGGAGAGAACCACAGTGCTTAGTAATAAGGTGAGATTTACGGCATTGTAAGAGCTGGGAGGATAAATCAGGCTTCTGGTGGAATGGGCAAAATGGCCTAAATTCAGGTATTAATGGGAGAGCCACGTGTGCACTGCAGAGGGAGACAGGCTCATCAGTATTACAGATGGTATGTCCTTTTAGTTAATTTAGAAGAAATTCTGATCAGCCAACAGAGCTTTGAGGATGGATGCAGGAAAAAGAAGACTGTGGCATATGGAGAGAACATATTTGTTCTTGGAAAATCAGTAGAAAATGTTTAATGTCATCATAACCTCATTTGCATAAAAATAGTCATATGCGGCAAACTAAATGAAAGCAAAGGAAGACATGATGGAACCAATGCAGTTGGAGTTTCATTCATTATGAATAACATAAATAATTCAATTGAATAAATAAATACAAAATCGCTTCAAATAGTTGTATTGCAAATTATTATCCTTTGGAAATTTCTTCAGTGATACGTATCGTGGTGATGAAGCAATGTGATTATGCCTCCGTGGGCGGCACTTTGCTGGACACTTGACCCTTGTTAATAGTATTGAGCTCTCTGTGGTTCTCAAGTGTTTTATGGACACAAATGGAGTTTTTAGTTGCACAGTTCTATTCATAACACGACCTTGAAGTAGTTAAATAAGCCACGGCTTATCTTCATGGTGGTGAATACACTTCTGTTTTCCACATGGGTATGCTTAGGCAATATCTGATAATCAGAAGTTTGAAGAGTCTTGAACTGTGCGCTAGATACATAATTCTAAATAAATATTTGAAACTCTGGTGGCAGAATTAGAGCCATTGTTTCTGTCTAACAGAGTCTGGTCAGGGGAATTCTTGTGTAAGGATGAATTGTGGCGTGGAGAAAATTGATGGAATTTATTAATTAGTTGAATTCAACTAATGTTTTTCAGTGCTGTGTAGAAAGTCACGGGCAGGTACTATGGGAGATATAACAGATGTGTATGATTTTATTCATTTGATTTTATTCATTCACTCAGTAAATACTCATTGATCAGCTCCCACATACCAGGCACTATGTTGGAGGTTAAGGTTAGAAAGGGAGACAGATAATAAACTGGGAAAAATGAATACAAGGTAATTATAGGTTGTGATAGATGCTTTGAAGTAAATAAACAGGTGCTAATATATAGTCAGTTCGTCATATTCCTGGGTTCTGCATCCAAAGATTTAACCAATGGAGGATAAAAAGCAGTAGAAAAAATAAAAAATAAGAATATAAACATAAAAAATAATGCAAATAAAAACACTATAGTTTAACAACTATTTACACAACATTTACATTGTTTTAGGTATTGTAAGTAATCTAGAGATGATTAAAGGTATAAAGGAAGTATGGTTTAAAATATGTCTGGAAGTTATATGCAAATACTATGCTATTTTATATAAGGGTCTTGTGTATCCTCAGATTTTGATGTTCTTTAGAGATAATGGACTGAGGAAGCACAGGAGATGAAGATGGGCCAGTGACTCAAAGCCCTGGCAGATAAACTCTCCCAATAGAAAGGACAGTGTCTAAAGGCTCTGTCTGAGTTTAGAATGGACTCGTTTTTATTTAGGGACAGATAAGAAATGCTGGCAAATTGCTTGCGGGGGATGACAGGGTAGGTAGGACCAGATCATGCAGAACTGTGGGCAATGATAAAGAATCTGGAATTTATTCCAATGGAAACAAAAGTGACATATGGGGTTGAATAATGCCCGCCACAAAATTCCAGTCCACCTGGAAACCCAGAAATTTGCCTTATATGGAAATGAGGTCTTTGCAGATATAATTAGTTAAGAGGTTATACTGGATTAGAGTGGGCCATAAATCCAAGATGATTAGTATCTTATGAAAAGAAGAGAAACACAGAGACACAGACAGACACAGAGAGAAGAAGACCATTGAAAACTGGCAGAGACTGGGGTGATGCATCTGCAAACCAAGGAATGCTGCACATTGCCAGCAATCTCCAAAAGCTAGGAAGAGGAAGCATTCTTCAGAGGGGGCATTTCCCTGCTGACACCTTGATTTGGAATTTCTAACCTCTAAACCTGTGAGAAAATAAGTTTCTGTTGTTTTAATCCACCCAGTTTGTGGTACTTTGTTATGACAGCTTTAGGAAACTAATATAAAGGTAATAATGGAAGTCACTGGAGATTTGACATAGGAAAGTGTGATGATCTGGTGTTTGTTTTTAGAAGATCATTCTGAGTGCTGTTTGGAGAATGGATTGTAGAAAGCAGGAGAGATGCAAGGTATCCAGTTTGGAGGATAGTTTAGGTAGGTGATAATAGTCTGATTTCAGCCGGGTGCGGTGGCTCACACCTATAATCCCAGCACTTTGGGAGGCTGAGGCGAGAGGATTGCCTGAGCTCACAGTTTTGACACCAGCCTGGGCAACATGGTGAAACCTTGTCTTTACAATAAATCAAAAAATTAACTGGGTGTGGTGGTGCATGCCTATCATTCCAGCTCCTTGGAAGGCTGAGGCAGAAGGATTGCCTGAGCCCATCAGGTCGAGGCTGCGGTGGCAGTGAGCAGTGTACCACTGCACTCCAGCCTGGGCGAGAGAGTGAGACTTTGACTAAAAAAAAAAAAAGTCTGATTTTGACTAGGATGTGCATAGTGAGATAGGGAAGAGCAGATAGAAATGTATGCTGGAGGTCATCAAGGAAGACCTCTGGGTTTTAGTTTGAAACATATGGGTGGATGGTGGTGCCATTTATTGAGATGGGGAAGATTGAAAAACAGATCTGGGAGGATATTTAAGAATTCTACTTTGGACATGGTAAGCTTGATTTGACCTTTAGTCATATTATTGGAGCTATCAAATAGGTGATTGAACACTTTCTGAATCTGGGTCTCAGGTCAGAGGTAGAAGGTTGGAAATGTACCTTTGGAGCCATCATCATAGAGATCACTAAGGAGAGAGCTGGAGATGAGACAACGGCCCAGGGTTGAGTGCAGTGTCACTCCAAAGTTTAGAGCATGGAAAGAGGAGAGAAATTCAGCAAAGGACATGGAGAAGGAAAAACTAGTGAAGAAGGAAGAAATCTGGGAGAATGTAGTGACATGGAAGCCAAAAGAGAAGTGTTCCAGAAGGAAGCAGTGGCTATTAGTGATGAGGGGTATTGAGGTGACAGAAGTGTGCAGTGGATTTGATAACAAGAAGTTCATAAATGACCTCAAGGATAGTCAACTCTGATTGGGTTTGGTTAAGGAGTTAATGGGAGAGTGGAAGTGAGAGAGCAAATTGACTACTCTTAAATGAATTTTATTGTAAAAGGGAAAAGAGCCATGAGGCTGTAGCTGATGGCTTTGGGGGTTAAAGGAGGTTGTTATTACCATTATTATTTCTAGTTTAATTTTCATTTTGATGCAACTTCAGACTTACACAAAAGTTGCAAGAATAGTACAAAAAAGTATGTATTTCCTTTGCCCAGATTCCTCAAATGTTAATATTTGCAATATTTATCTCTCTCCATGTACATTTATTTTTTTTCTGAATCATTTGAGCCTGAGTTACAGACACAATGCCCCTTTGCCTCTATACTTCAGTGTGTGCATTCCAAGAACAAGGACACTTTTTAAAAATATAACCACAGTACAATATGATAATATTATCTATCTAAGACCTTATTCAGATTTCACCAGTTATCTCAATAATGTTCTTCATAGAAAAAGAAATCATGTATTACACTCATGTATTAGATCATGTATTACACTCATTTTTTATTACACTCATGTATTAGATCATGTATTACACTCATTTTTTATTGTTTTTTTAAAACAATTCTTAGTCTTTCTTTGTCTTTCATGTCCTTGACGTTTTTTGAAGACTGTAATATGGTTATTTTGTAAAATGTCTCTCAGTTTGGATTTGTCTGATATTTAATTAAAATTAGATTCAGGTTATGCTTTTGTGGCAGGAATACTACAAAAATGTTGTTGTATCTCAGTGTACCCTATCATGGCACACATGGGATCTATTTGTCTCATTACTGGTGGTGTTAATACTGATCATGGGGTTAAAGGTGGTGTTTGCCTGACAATCAGTTAGTCTTCCTAATACAGCTAATAAAATGTTGAATTAGTGGAGCGAATGGACACCCTTGCCTTGTTCTTGGCCTTGCCAGAAATGCCTCTAGTGTCTCCCATTAAGATGTTGGCTTTGTGACTGTGGTATAGTTTACCATGTTAAGAAAGTATCCATTAAGTCTAATCTTCTTGAGTTTTTTGGGTTTTTTTTTTAAGATTAGGATGAATGTTACATTTGTCAAACCCGTTTCAGTATTTGCAGTGTCTATGAGGATAATCATTGATTTTTTTTCTCCCCATATCAATTAATATTTTGCTTTGTGTTATTGGCTTTCTAAATATTGAAACAAATTTGTATTCCTGGAATAAATTCTACTAAGTCATACTATGTTATTTTCTTAATGTGACGCTGGATTCTGTTCACTAATAGTTTATTTAGAACTTCTGCATCAATATTTGTTCATATTCTCTCTCTCTCTCTCCCCCCCGTCCTTAAGAGGTTATCAATATATTATAAAAAATAATTAGAAAGTTTTTTTTTAATTCTCTAGGACAATCTATGGAACATTATGATTCTCTGGTCCTTGAAAGTTTGGTAGAATTCACCTGTGAAACCATTTGGGCCTGATTTTTTTTTTTTTAATTTATGTGTTAATTACATGATGATTTTCTCTATTTTTCCTGGGGAAATTGGTCTGTTTAATGTCTCTGTCTTTACTGAGGTCAACCTAGGTAAATTGTCTTTCTCCAGGAAAGTATCCATATTTGTCTAGACTTTCAAATTTATTTGCATAGGGATCTGCAAATCAGTGTTTTGGATTTTTCTTTTTTTAAAAACAGTTTATTTTTGTTTCCCCCTTTGGTTTCTTATTTTATATATTTATACATTCTCCGAATTTCCTCTTAAGTTAGCTAAATGCTGTCTACTTTATTATGTTCTTAAAACTCAGAATTTTGATTTATTGATTATATCTTGTCTTTTCTGTTCTCTAATTCAGTGATTTCTACTTTTTATACTTATTATTGCTTTCCTTGTGTTTCCTTTTAATTTACTGTGTTATTCATTTAATTTCTGAAAAAGTGTTCTGACCTGAAAATGTAATTCAGTTTGTATTACTAAAATATTTTAAAGCTTTGAATATTTTTCTTCTTACTGCTTAAAAGTTTCCCACTGTTTTTGTTAGTATTTTTTAGAAGTTCTTTAACTTTTGTTTGTATTTACCTTGGCACTCAAGATTTGTTTAGTAAGTTTTTAAAATTTTTAGATGTATGACTTTTAAAAAGCATTATTTATAACTTTAAATTTTATTACATTGTGATCAGAGAGTGTTGTTTGTCATATTTTTATTTTATGAAAGTCACTGATGTTTCTTTTGTGATTCTTTTTTACAACGATTCCCCTGAGGCTGAGAAGATGCATTGCCTGTTTTCTGAGAGTAATGTTTGATGTATAACCATGAGTTCTATCTTATTGATTATATTAAGTCATATTTTTACTCATTGTCACCTTGATTTGCTTGTACTAATAGAGAGGTGTTACCTCCTATTACCGTGAGTTCTGTTTATGTCTGCTTGCATTTCCCATATTGCTTTGTATAGTTGGTTGCTACATTATTTGGTGCCTAGGTATGAAAATTGTTATATCTTCACTGTACATTGTTACTTTAAGCATTAAAATATGCCCTTCTTTGTCATATTTAGTTTGCCTCATTTAATGCTTTTGGGCTGGAATTCTACTTTTTATCAATATCAGCATCACTCTCCTTTTCATATTACTTCCATTTGCCTGGTATTCTTTTGTTTTCAGGCTTTCTGATTCACTTTTCTCAGGTAGAAATGTTTTGATCTTATGTTGTAAGCCAAAATAATTGTTTTTATTTTCTTTCACACTTGCTAATATGATTTATATGTTTGACCTGGATTTTGTCATATTACTTTGTTGCAACAATTATGTGTGTTATATCTGCTAGTGTTTCTTCTTCTACATTATATTTTGCTCTTTTAGCTTAATAATTTCTTTTGGAACTTATTTGTTCTAATGATACTTATTCCTTTCTGTTTTTATTTTTTAAATTTATTCCTTTTTAAATATCCTTATTTCCTAAATTTGCTATTTAACATTGTACATAGTTACATTATTTATTCTTTGTGAGAACATAAGCGTATAACTCTCTAGTCTTCTACTCTTTTTTTTTTTTTTTTTTTTTTTTTTGAGTCAAAGCCTCACTCTGTTGCCCAGGCTGGAGTGCAGTGGCAAGCTCACAGTCACCCCAGCGTCGACCCGCTGGGCTCAGGCGATCCTTCTGCCTCAGCCTTCCAAGTAGCCCGAACTACAGGCGCATGCGACCACGCCTGGCTAATTTTTTTGACATATTGTAGAGATGAGGTCTCGCCAAGTTTCTGAAGCTGATCGTTCCGAACCTCTGGGCTCAGGCAATCCTCTCGCCTCAGCCTCCCAAAGTGCTGGAGTTACAGGCTTGAGCCTCCATGCCCAGCAAGTCTTCTACTCTTGTTGCCACCTTGTTTTAGTCTTAAATTGACAATTAAATATAAGTTTTCCCAGTCATCTCTTGTTAGGCTGAAGTTCATCCTCTAGTTGGTTCCCCATTTTCTTAGGTAGATGCAATTTCCTGAATTATTACATGTCTAAAAAATTTTTATTGGCCTTGATACTTGAAATACATTGTAGCTGGATACAAAGTCTTTGGTTCACATTTAATTTTTTTTCAATTTTTCAAAAATACACTTCCATATTGCTTTGCTTGGTCAGCTGTTTTGAGAAGTTGGATGCCAACTTAATTCTTGTGTATTTGTTACTTGATTATTTGGAGACAGGCTTGGAGTTACTGAGGGTTTCTTTCCCCTTATATTTTAAATGTTAATCATTTTCTAGAATATTTCTTGGTATTGATCATTTTAGGTCAAATTTTAAAAGTACCCAGTGGGCTTTTTCAATATGTAGATTCATATAGTTTTTGAATTCTGGAAAGTTTCCTTGATTTACAACTTTAATTATTAGCTTTATTCTATTGTCTTTTCTTTTTCAGGAATTCCATTGATACAATATTGCTGCTTTTAAAAAATCTCTCATTTCAACTACTTTTTCTCTGATTTTTTAACACTCTTTATCTCATTTTTAGTTCCCTTATTACAGCATTACTATAAAAAAGGTAACCTCCAAAACTTAAAATTTAAGTAGAAAAACACAAACTGCCAATGAGCTATCTCTCTTACACTTCTTTTGCAAACCTTCACAGAGAGTAAAGGCAATCTTTATCTCATTTTTAGTGCCCTTATTAAATTTTCTTTTGTGTTTACTTTCCTTGGGCGCTTTTGGAGCCCAAGATGGATTACTTTTCCACACAAAACGGTTCTTTTTTCTGTGTTCCATTTCATTTCTAAATGTTTTTTCTTTTCTTCTATTTCTTTTCAGACTTGAATCAACTCTTGATTTATTTCTTCTTGTTTATGTCTCTCTCTCTCTGTTTTTAAATTTTTGACTTTGTGTCTTAAGGCAGCTTTTCATATTCTCAAATGCTTGTTTGAGTGTAATTAAGCTTGAAATGTTGATGTAGTTTTTTTTTTTTACTTTGCAATTAACATATTTCTGTGTGTGTTTCTATTATATGAGGTATTCTGAATTTTGTTTTCATTTTATTTTTGATGTAGTTGCTTTGTATCTATGGAGGCTGATTTATCTATTAATTTAGTTGATTTGGGGGTTACTTACAAGATTCGTAGTTCAAAAAGTTCTTGTCTGTCAGTGTCACAAGAATGGTGTCTTAGTCTATGTTGCTAAAAAAGAATACCTGAAGCTGAATAATTTACAAAGAAAGGAGTTGTATTTGGCTCATAGTTGTATAAGCTATGCAAGAAGCACAGCACTGGCATTTGCTCCTGGTGAGGACCTCAGGCTGCTTCTCATGGCGGAAGGTGAAGGGAAGTTGGTGTGCAGTGATCACATGGTGAGAGCAGAAGTGAGAGAGGGGGAGAGAGATGCTAGGCTCTTTTTAACAACCAGTTTTTAGGGGAACTCTAGGGGCAACTAACAGAGCAGAGAAATAACTCATTTTCACAGCACGAAGTCATTCATAAAGAGTCTGCAGCTATGACCTAAACATCTCCCATTAGGCTCCACTTCCAACTTTAGGGATCAGATTTCAACATGTGGCCTGGAGGGTCCAACATTCAAACTATAGCAGATAGTTTCTTTAGTGGGTATATTTTTGTGTGTGCTTGTGTTGGGAGAGGGGTTGTGTCATCTGGCCCTTGAGGGGGTCTTTCTTGTTTTGTAAGACTCTATGTTTTCCCTTTTTGCTTATTTTTCCATTCACCACTCAAGGTCTAAAAGCTGCTTCTCTTATCCTTCTTTCCCAGAAGTGATACCTTGAGTCATGCACCTTTGAAACCCCATCTTTGTTGCAAATACTCTAATCTACCCGGGCTCTTTTCCCAAATTTTCATACCCAAGCTGGAAGGTCTCCTTCTGGTAGTTATTTTAGATCAATGTTAGGCTACTACCAGCTTCCCTCTTTTGAGTTCCACTGTTTCCTCCAGATTGCCTTTACTCTCTCTGTGAAGGTTTGCAAAAGAAGTGTGAGAGAGATAGCTCATTGGCAGTTTGTGTTTTTCTACTTAAATTTTAAGTTTTGGAGGTTACCTTTCTTATAGTAATGCTGTAATTTTATTTGTCCTCTTAACTATTACATATTATTATTTTGTAAAAAAATTGTTTTTAGAATGTATTAAGAGATTTAGGGAGCCCAGAATTTTTATTAATGTTTAAAGTGGGGAGATACTAGATTCAAGGTTTATACTGATGGAATTATTTACTGATATCAGTAGAACAACTGCATTAAAAATCTCTTGAGGCTTTTGTAGAAGTACAGACTTCTAGGTTCTACCTTATATAGATTGAATTAGAATCTCTGGGAGTAAAGCCCAGGAATTTGTATTTCAAGTGACATCCCAGCTGTTTCTTATTCTTATGAAATTTGAGAGTAACAAGTAGAGATGGTTAAAAAAAAACCTATAAAATCAGATATAGGAATGACTACTGATGGCCATAGCACAGCAAATGAGAAATTTTGGTAACTTTGGGTAGTTCATGCCATAATTATGGGCTTCAGTAGTCATTCATTTACATACTCCTTCAGTAGCAAATTATTGATCTTCAGTAAGTAGCTCATCAAATAAGTTCCATCAGGATTATTTGTTTTCTGATTTTAATTATGGCAACCAGAAAGTTTTAAACAATCTCTATATATAGTTTACACCTTCTTATTAGAGACAGAAACAATGGTAATCTGATATCAGAGATTTAGTCAAATCTCAAAGTATTTTTAGTCTCTGTAATCATATACAGATCAGACCAATTTCCATGCCTTCTATATCTACTGTCATAAAAGTGATCATTGATGTTCCAAATCCATATTCCCAGGAACTTGGGAAATGACCATTCCATCACAAACTGGTTCTTTCTTTTAGGTTTCTTGCTTCATTGACTCATCTGAACCGGAAGTCATGTTTCTTCCTTTTACATAAGGCCTTGTGATGGTGGACATCACATCTGAACTAGTGTCATAATATCTGGTAAATCAGATGAACTAATTTTTAAACAAATGAGTTCACAGAAAGTCCTCATAAAACAGCTAAGATATCAAATTGTGTTCAGTAGATTTACTTGTAGTTCAGTAGATTTACTTATAGTCATTGTATTTGGTTGAGTCATGTGAAATTGCTGATATTTGGCTATCAATGGCACTTTCATAAGGTGCAACCTAATGCTTCCATTTTTTGAATCTTGGCCCTGTGTATGGTTTAGCTAGTAACTTTCCATTAATTAGAATAGTCAGGTAACCACACCATGCCTTTCTCCTCATTATGGGTAAATTATTTATCTAGTTGCAATTTGTCAGATTTTTTAAAAAGTTTTTCTTATGCATCAAGGGCTAAATGAATTATTTCACACTTCACTGAAAACTTAGATGGTTTCAGTGATATAAATGGAAATCAACCTAGAATTGGCTTATAATTTAAAAACCCAACAATAACAACATTTGAGTTTTGCATTTTAGCTGTGACTGGAAGTCAGCAAGCTTTATCAGCGTGCCTCGTGGTAAGTTTCAGCACTTGAAATTCACTGACACCATTTTCTATTACTTATTTTCTATTACCTTGTCTTGAAGTTTTCTTTCTCCTTTTTTGGTTCCTCTTTGATCTTTTTCAATAATCTTTTTCACTAATTCTTGGGACGTTTCCTTCAATTTAGTTCAACAAAAACCTATTGCCTGTTTACCGTGTGGTAGACACAGCTAAGAGTTTAAAGAATGTGAAAATGAACAAGACATGCTACCTCACTGCAAGGAGTTTTTAATCTACTAGGAGAAATAGGTGTGTTTGGCTGTAGTAGTTGGCAGAGTAAAATAGCTGCGATGTTGCGTTTCCATTGAGTTTTATTTCTGTTGTGTAGATTGAACGTTTTCTGCTTCAGGTTGCAAATCCTGGTGACTGCAGCACAGTATATATTATAAATAGCATTGCATCTTGACTGCGAATGAAGTCAGAGAGAGAGAGAGAGAGAGAGAGAGAGCAGGCAGGAAGATAAAAAGGTTGAGAACACTTTGTCTGGGCATTTGTTTATGAGATTGAACTACGGCTGGGGCCAGGTGCTGTTCATGTCTGAAAGAGGCAGGTTCTTTTCTTATATGATATTTTGTCTTTGTGACTAAACCACTTCTGGTGAGTGTGTCTGTGTACAAACTTGCATTCTGCCCGTGAGCATGTGTGTTCATGCTTAACTGATTCAACGACTACATTTTCCCCAACATATTACACCAAATGTACTTAACAGCAATTAGAATGTTTGCCGCCTGCTGTGTGCAAGTCTCCCCAGAAAACAAAACTCTCCTAAATGGCAGTATAAGTAATTCCAAAGATTAAAGCCAGTGATTTGCAGAGCGCCTGGTTCATTTGCTTCCTGCAAATATCAAGCTTAACAAAGAAATTCATTGATCCCTTTTTACCTCCTTGAAGCCTATGTACAGGCCTAAGGGAATACATCACACGTGGCTCTGTGGTTCAGATGAAGACTTGCTATTGCTTTTTCTCATGGCCAAGATGCTGATTTAGTGGCATTTTTCTTGGCAAAAGTATCTCAAGGAAACAAATCCTTTTATATATATTTTTCTAGGAAACACTCCACCTAACCCTGCCTCACTGACAGCATCCTCCATGGGTTGTGAAGGAAACACGACCAGTTTGCAGCTGTTGAAAAGGCACCTCAGGTCTTGACTCAAAGACCGTACCCTGGTGGTTTGATGTTGAATAAATCTCAGTCACTCTGAGTACTCTTTCCCAACTGTGAATACAGGGCCCTGAACAAGTTGCCCTCCAGTTTCCTTGCATTTCTAATGTGTTAATTTACTCAATAACCAATATTTCTGGAGTAAAGATGATATGCCCAGAATTTCACTAGTCACCTGGGAGATACAGTGGTGATTGTGATGCAGAGTCCTTATCCTCAGAGCAAAAAAATCTTTTCCAAACGCATGTATGTCGTGGTCACTCTAAGGAGACCAGCTGCCAATCCTGGCCATCATTTTAGATGCTTTCTCTGGACAGCCCTGCCTCTCCCATTCCCTTGGATCCAGACCTTCACGTGCCCACCCTCATCTTCCCAACTTGGATTCTTCTGTAGTCTCAGACTTCCTTGTTCTCTGACTTCAAAGCCAGCCTCCCTTTGTTCTCCCTCTCAACAGTTAAGTAACTTGCCCAGAGCTAGTGTTAAAACAAAAAAGCCGTAGACAAATTAAATTTAACAGTTTAATTAAGCGAAGAACAATTTGAAAATCAGGCAGCCCCGTTGACCAGAATAGGTTCAGAGAGGTTTCAGCACAACCACGTGGTGGAAGATTAATGGGCAGAAAAAGGAAAGTGATGTACAGAAAATGGAAGGGGGGTGTAGAAACTGTCAACTTTATTTGAGCACAGATTGAACAGTCAGCTGCCTTGGATTGGCCAAAACTCGGTGACTGGCACAAGCATAGGTTATAGTCTGTTTGCACATCTATTTAGGTTACAGTTCAGTGTGCTTGGAGAAACATTTAGGCCAAACTTAAATTGTATAAGAAGGCAGCTTCAGGCTAAACTTAATATACCGCCAGTTAACGGCAGATCAGAGATTCAAACTCAGGCCTAACTACAGATTTGTTGATCTGCTTTCCATGAGTCCTGGCATTTTGGATCTTGGTACTGCCACACAATTCTTTCTTTTCCTACTCTGAGTGTCTCGGATGAAGTGTCTTATGCTAGCCCCAGTCTTTGTAGGACTTGGTGCCCTCCATTAATATCCCACAGGGCCTAGCCCAGTTCCTCTTCTGTGATGTCTTTGTGGAGGGGTGGAATTCCAAATACAACATACCATTTTGCCAAAAAAAAAAGAGACATTCTTGTAAATATTCCTCTAGACCAGTGAACAAAGTAGAACATTTTATGGAGCATTGCAGACATGTGGCTAAATATTTTCTTGTTTGAACCCATTTGCAATGACTCATTGAAGCAATTTTTAAACACACACAGTCAAGGAGGAAAGAGGTAGATGTACCAGGACACTCATTTTGAAAAAGTCATTGCTTTGCCTACTAGAGCTTAACAGGCTTCCAGCCTACAATTCGGCCTGCTGGCTGAGCCAGGAACAAGATTCTTTAAGAATGTAGGAACAGAAGACTGGGGACTCATTCTTTGGGGCTGAATGCCAAGTGAAAGCATCTCTTTTTTAACCTACTTTCTTTCTCCTTTCTTCTCCCTTGCACTCTCAGGTTTCTGGAAGGAAGAGTCTTAAATCACTACCTTCACCATTCCCTCCACTACTCATCATAGTAAACACTATATTGGAATGTGCAGATGTCTCATATGATTTTTCTGCTAATTCTAATAGATTTTGAAAGTCTTTTTTTTTAATGTAAAGAAAGCACAAAGATAAAAGTTGAATGTATTATTTATGAATTATATAGATCAACAATCCCCAACCTTCTTGGCCTCTGGGACCTCTTTAATGAGTGACAATTTTTCCACGGACTGAGTGGGGGTGGGGCGGGGATAATTTGGGGAGGATTACAGGGCATAATATTTATTGTGTACTTTATTTCTATTATTATTACATTGTAATATACAATTAAATAATTATACAACTCACCATTAAAAAAAGAGGCATGGACGGAAGTGGTAAATAAAGTAATGGGTGGGCAGACTAAAATAAGTGACAGGTTCTGACTTAAAGCCTGCTGACAGATGCAACTGTATAATTGAAGAACATTGTCTCACTTGCCACTCACTAATAGGGTTTTGATATGACTCTGCAAGCAATTGATTTATTATGGCCTCTGTACAGTCAAACCTCACTGCTAATGTCAATCTGTATTTACAGCCGCTCCCCAGTGCTAGTGCCTCAGCTCCACCTCAGATCTCATTAGATTCTCATAAGGAGCATGCAACCTAGATCCCTCGCATGCGCAGTTCACAATAGGGTTCGCGTGCCTTTGAGAATCTAATGCTGTCGCTGATGTGACAGGAGGCGGAGCCTAGGCAGTAAGGTGGAAGATAGGGAACAGCTGTAAATACAGATGAAGCTTTGCTCTCTCACCCACCATTCGCCTTTTGATGTGCTGCCCAGTTCCTAACAGTAATTGGTCTATGGCCCAGGGACTGGGGACCCCGATATAGATGTATATCGAGCAGAAGCATCCTTCTTCAAGCCCCAGCCCCAAATTTCTCACTTCTCTGAAAAGGGAACTACTGTCGACTGTTTTGTGTAGCTCTTTCTGACATTTTCTTACATGTGAATATGCTGGGCATGCCCATTTTTGTTTTGAAAGATTTTCTAACTTGCTCTCCAAAGGACTTTACCTGTTTATACATCCACCAACATTACACGAGTGTCCTTTGTCACTGTATAAGACCAATCTTCAGTTTGTTTTGCCAACTTGAAGGATAAAAATTCCCTGTAGTTTTTGGATGCATTTTTTGATTACTATAGAGGTTGACCATCTTTTCATATATTTGGATAGTTTGTTTCTTCTGTTGGTTTCTGAGAGAGATTTGTTAGTATCTCTTGATCTGTGAGTTCGTTTTTTCTTTCTTGGATTTTCAACACATTTGGTTTTGCATATTTTCAAAATATGTTGTTAGGCACATATATTCATGACTATTTAACTGCCTTAAGTAATACTTTTATCAATAAGAATATTTCTTTTGGAACCTAGATTCCTTCATGTCTCCTATAAAACCACTGTGGAAAACTTATCTTTTGGCTTCTCTTGCCTCTCTCAATACTTCTTCCTTGTAGTCTTCAGATATCTTCCAAAGTATCAGTTTGGTTCTGCCTGAGTGTTAGCATAGGATAAGCTAATAAAAGGCATGGGGCTAAAATGTGTATGGGTGGAAGCCCCAAATCCCAACCACTGCCATGGTGTGTGTGCAGGGGAAGTGGGAGAAAGGCACATTCCTGCCTGGCTGCTATTATGAGGTGAGGTCCCCTGGCCTTGTTATGGTGGAACTGTCCTGTTTGACATGTTTGTTGGTGATTTCTGGATGGGAACCCCAAATCTATGAGTTGCTTGCCATTCAGGGATGGGGCCAGGTAAGGGGGAGGCCTCCTAATGCTCAGGACACTGGGAAATTGGGATTAGATCTGCCTAGTGCCTGCTCCTTTGGTTGCACTAGCCATTGATGAGACCATCAGATCTTCCTAAAGTTAAGTACAGGAGTCAAATGCCCTGTCCCATTTGGGGCTTTGCCTATAAGCTGAAATGCCTTGTTTGTAGTTTGGATGACTTGAACTGAAAAATACCATTTTCTGCCAATAGTGCAGTGAGCCGCACAAAACAAGCTGCCTTTGTTTTTTGGGTAAGTTTATGTGGTCAAGGAAGTACTTTTTACTGTAGTTTTTATTCAGGATATGGTAGAGGGGATCTGTGAGAGAGCCATACCCAGAACTAGTAGGTAGGTCAGAGCACTGGAACCTAGGAGAAGACCATATCTCTGATCCAACCATGAGTGCCATTGGAAGATGTCACCACACATTCCATATTGCTCGTGACCAAAAGGAAGAGGCAGACTCTCTGGGGCTATGGGAGGATCCAGGCAGTCTGACCTGAATGAGCTCCATTGACAGAGAGTATGTATACTTGCATCTTTGCTTGACTTAAAAGGATGCTGTTCTTTGATTTGGACTCATGCCATATGTGATGTGTCACTTCCCTGGTCTAAAATCCTTGACTTTCGGGTTTCCTGCTGCTGGAAGATCAAGTCTGAATTTTATAAGTTGATCAGAATACCTGATCAATTTCTATCTTCTTTTCCTCATCTCAGTCACTCCCTGAAATACCTATTTCTGTTTCTTGGTGGTACACTACTATGCATTTTCTCACCTCTGTTTTTGTAAATGCTATTCATTTCCTAGATACTTGTCCCCTTCTTCCTTTTTTCTACCTGTGCAGACCCTCACCTGGAAATTACCTACTCACGATTCATGGCTCAGCTCAAATTTTATCTCCTCTGCAAAACCTTTCCTGGGCCTCATTGATTTCCTTGCACACAGAAGTAAGCTCCCAAAGCGTCCTGAACAAACCTTCCTTGTGACATTTATCCTTCCGCATCATAATTATGATTTACATATTTTTTTCTCACACGGAGCTGTGAGCTTTTCCAGGGTAACACTGAGGTTTTTTAAAATTTCTGAATCTTCAACACTTTGCTGGCTCATAATTGATGCTCAGTGTTTGCAAATGTCACAGTTAAGCTAATGTTTCCAGGTGATGTAGATATACTTGCCCTTTGGTGTGTTAAGAATGAAGAAACAGATTTTTTAAGTGGATGCAGTATCTATGTTAAAATGAGGGCTAGGCATTGCCCTCCATCAATAATAAGCATTGAGGCATATCTAGACTGCTCAGTTTCATGGGAGTTTTCTCTCGCCTGGCTTTTACCAGTGGAACAAAAAAATATTTGAATGAAATAAAATCACCATCCCAAGCAAGATGAGGTTCCTCTCCCAGTGATCTGATGTGGTATCTTCAGCTAGGCATAAGAGTTAGACTGGTAGGGTACTCAGTGTTCCTATAGTTATAGGCTCTTCAATAAATCCTCAGAATCTTAGAACTGTGTGCTTCTCAAAACCCATTTGTGGCACAGGTGATTAGAATGTTTTCCCTATTTTACTTATTAATTCACTTAACAAATATTTATTGAGCATCTGGAATGGGCCCAATTTATGTGCTGGAAATATATCAGCCAAAGGGATGTGGTCTCTGACTTCATGGAACTTATAGGCCAGTGATGAGAAGGGTAAATGTTAGGACCGAAGGCCATGGAGAGATTTATTGTTGCCACCTGGATTCTTGCTTCATGTATCTGCACCACTTCTGTGCCACCTTCACCAGCCTAAGACGCCTAAGACGTGCAGAGTTGAGCCAACACGACAGTCTCCAAGCTTGCATGAGATTTTGCCTGTGGGATTTTAGAAAGGAAGGCATTAGCCGGAGGAAGGTTGAAAAGAATGAGAACTATGTATTATAAATGTATGTCTGAGGAAGGGCACAAATGGCAGGGAGAATTCTACAGGATGTTAAAAGACCAATGGAAATGGGATTTAAAGAGGATTAAAAATTTTCTTTCCACGCCATTCTATCCCAGAGCAGAAGGGCGACCTAGAGTTAGCGACTGGTCACATAAGTCATTAGGCTACTTTATAAATGAGCATTAATGGGTGAGACTAGATGCCAGGCAAGCTCAGTTGGACAGTTTAGCTTCTGTATGAAGTGCCCAGCCTCGGACTTCCATCCTGAACCACCTCATCATCATTGTAAACGACAGTTCCTATAACCTTAAGAAGTTGGCATATAGCTGGGGCTAGCTCAGTTTTTAAGCATGATTACAATTTTTAATTTATTTATGTTTCAGAGATAGGGTCTCATTCTGTCTCCAGGCCATAGTGTAGTGGAAGCCTTGAACTCCTGGGTTTAAGTGATCTTCCCACTTCAGCCATTCAAGTAGCTAGGACTACAGGTATACACCACCACACCTGGCTAGTTTTTTAAAATTTTGTTTTGTAGAGATGGGGGGTCTTACTATGTTGCTCAACTAGTGTTGAACTCTTGGTTTCAAGTGACCCTCCCACCTCAGCCTCCCAAAGATTACAGTCATTTTGTGTTTAAGTTTCTCATACCCTTTAGGAAGTACGTGTTCACCAAGAGAGGAAAGTCTCCAAGTGGAGTGATTGATTTTTATGTGTATTACACAAGCCCATTATGGGACAGCTTCTGGTTAGAGATAAAAGATGGAGGTTCATTATAGTGGTAGCTGTATTTGTTGTCCAGAATGGATAACAAGAGATTGGAATGTTCATGTTTCCCCAAATCTGAATTTGAAAAGGTAAAATAGTTGCGATTTCAGTTTTGACTCAGAACTCTTTTTGACTGTGACATCAGAGGGTGATTGTGAGATGACACGGTGTGTCTCTTATTCTTGCCTCTTGATGTCATGCTCATGTGAAAAGTAAAGCTTTTAGTCAAACCATGCAGTTCCCTTTAATTTTGCAATATAGTTCTATCATCCACGAATTTTTCTGAACTGCTTTTTTGTGTGTGTTTTATTCGCTCATTATAAAAAAAAGAAGCTCGGCTTGGTGGCTCAGCCTGTAATCCCAGCACTTTGGAAGGCCGAAGTGAGTGGATTGCCTGAACGTTCAAGACCAGCCAAGGAAACTTGGTGAGACCTTGTCTCTACAATAAATCAAAAAATTAGCCGGGTGTGGTGGCTCGCACCTGTAGTTCCAGCTACTTGGAAGGCTGAGGTGGAAGGAGATTGCCGGAGCACAGCAGGTCAATGCTGGGGTGGCCGTGAGTGTGCCACTGCACTCCAGCCTGGGTGACGGAGTGAGACTCCAACTCAAAAAGAAAAGAAAAAATATAAAGAAGCAAAACAAATGATTTATATTCTCACCACCTAGAAGAAAAATGACATTTCATTGCTATTTTACTTTGAATGTCTCTTATTGCTTATGAGGGTCTTCCCATTTTTATAAGTTTGTTAGTCATGTGTCTCTTTTGCTCTATGAGTTGTATGTTTGTTTTTTGTTTATCTAATTGTGTTCTTTGGGTTTTCATTATTGAATAGGGCAAGATCTTTTACTCTTTGTCATTCCTTGCTATAAATTTTTTGCATCTTTCTTTAAGTTCTTTTGCAGGCTGCTGTTGTCTTTTAATTTTATTTTGATGATCAGAGGTTTGCAATTATTATTAAACTATTACTTTTAAACTTGGAAATTCTTCACTATCCAGAATTTGTGTGAATATTCACTTATATTTTTATTTTACTTTTCTTAGACTTGGAATTCTAAATTTTACTGTTTTATCCATCTAAAATTGATTTTGAAGTGTGTTTGGAGGGGAGACACACTACCTTACCCTGTGGGGGGAGAGTACACCTAACGCCATTTACTGAATGTTTCTTTCCTTCCCTTTTAGTGTATGGTTACTTCTTGGCATAGATTCTCTGAGATCAGGTCTGTTTCCGGTTTCTCAATTCTGTTTCACTTTGTCTTCTGGCTTGGTCTAGGACCGTGCTGATTAAATTATATTAGTTTTATATTGAATGTAATATCATATGCATACATGTACTGCATAATGACTTTTCCATCAATAACGGACTGTGCGTTACACGGTGGTGGTCCCATAAGGCTATAATGGAACCGAAAAATTCCTCTTGCCTAGTGACATCATAACCCTCCTACTGTCATAGTGCAATTACTTTATTTTTAAGATAAATTTTATGTAGCTCAGGTGTACAACGTACAGGCAATCCACAAATTCCAATTCTAAGAAAAGTAAAGTAAAAATATAAGTGAATATTCACACAAATTCTGGATATTGAAGAATTTCCAAGTTTAAAAGTAATAGTTTAATAATAATTGCAGTAGTGTACAATAATAAACTTGACAGTAGTGTACAGTAATGTCTTAGGCCTTCACATTCACTCATCACTCAATCACTGGCTCACCCAGAGTAATGCCCAGTCCTGTGACCTCCATTCGTGGTAAGTATCATATTCAGGTGTATCATTTGAAAAATCTTTTATACCATATTTTACTGTACTTTCTCTATGTTTAGATATACAAACGCTGGCCGGGCTCGATGGCTCAGCCTGTAATTCCAGCACTTTGGGAGGCCGAGGCAAGTGGATTGCCTGAGCCTGCGGGTTTGAGACCAGCCCGGGAAACTTGGTGAGACCTCGTCTCTACAATAAAATAAAAAATAGCCGGGTGTGGTAGCACGCATCTGTAGTTCTGAATATTCAGTTGGCTGAGGCAGAAGGATTGCTGGAGCCCAGAAAGTTGATGCTGGGGTGGCTGTGAGCGTGCGTGCCACTGCACTCCAGCCTGGGTGAAGAAGTGAGACTCCGACTCAAAAAAAAAAAAATGGATACACAAATGCTACCATTGTGTTATAGCTACCGCCAGTATTCAATAAGTAACATGCTGTGCTGTTTTGTAACCCAGGATCAATAGACTATACTATATAGCCTAGGTGTGCAGTAAGCTATAACCTCCAGGTTTGTGTAAGTACACTCTGTGATGTTCCCACAATGATGAAATCACCTAACAATACATTACTTAGAACGTATCTCAGAATATATCATTAAATGCCCTGTGACTGTGTGGGTCTCTGGGTTTCCTTAATACCTTCTTCCCTTCTGTAGTTTTGTTATTTATTGTTATCGATTTATTCTTTCAGGTTCAATGTTAAAATCATTTGTCAAGTGCTAAAATTGTTTTCATAGAAATCTTTTTAAAAGTAACATTTATAGTATTTTTAAATTATAAAGGTAATAACATGTTTGGTATAGAAAACTGGAGAGCACAGTAAAATATAAAGAAGTAGACATAGGCCATCTAAAGTTCCTCCACTCATACCCTGCTTGATAAATCAGTCATTCATTCATTTCAGAAGCTAAGACATGGGGCTTTGGAGTCAGATAGATCAGGGTTTAAAGTCTAACTTTGCCTACTACTCACTTGACTTTTGGGCAAATGACTCTGATCCTCAGTTTTCATATCTGCAAAATGGGAATGGCTGTATTATTGGCTCATTGTGAAATGAAATGAGGTAATGTATACACGGTGATGTTCACAGATGCACGTGTGTCCTGCTAGGGTTGTCTTCCTGCCACCTGTCTTCTGGGAGCAGTGGGCTAGCCCAGTACTTTTCATGGTCATGGCCAAGGGCACCAGAGCCCCTGGTGAGGTTCACGCTTGGGGCTGGCACAAAGCTCTTCGCCTAGTTCAACGGGTCTAAGCAAATCATGTGGCCAAACCCAGATCTGATGGGTGGGGAAAACAGATTTTGCCCCTTTAGTGGGAAAAACTTCAAAGCCTCATGGCAGAGAACATGGATGCATGGAAGGTGAAGGATTGGGCCGTGAATACAGTTTGCCATACAGTATAAACAGGATATGTTCAATGGCTCTAGCAGTTCTGGGAAAGAGAAGGCATTTTAGGGTCGACTAAGATAGGCAGGATCAGGTTAGGACTAAATTGGGCTAGTGTGTAGGATCTTGACTGAGTGCTGGATTTGGCCTGTCCTCAGGAAAGACTTTATAGGTGGCAGCAAATATAATGAAAGTAACACAACACAAAGAACATAGTGGTGGCCCAGATGTGGGAAAAAAACAGAAGTGCTTTCAGGGTCAGTGCCAATAAAAAGACAAGCTTGAAGGGCCAATTTGGCCAGACCATTAAACCGAAAAGTGGCTAGTTTGGCAATACATTTTTTCATTGCTGTGCTGAAGTTTCAGGATAGCAACCTTTAGAACCATTTTAGAACCCTATGAGAGGCTGGGAGGAGTGGCAGGGGTAGGGGATGAGACTTGGGTTGAGGGTGGAGGGTTTTATGGCCTTCAGTTCCTATGAAGAATCTTGCTGGCCTAATTTTTGATGTGCTGGGCCTTAGAACAAGACTCTTTGTTGTTTCAAATTTGTATCATTTCTAATATATTTTTATCCCTCTTGCAGCCATCAGGGTTGTCCTCTCTCATTCTACGCACCTTAGGAAGGTTACAGGATAAATACCGTGTATGAATAACATCAGCAGCATTTCCCATGCCTTATGTGCATGGAGTTTTTTTTTTTCTTTTTCTTTTTAAGCTCTGGCCTGAAACTGTCTGCATTAATTTACCCTTAATTGTTTTTAGAAATTCTATTCCTGAGCCAGTGCCTAATAAAACTCTAGGGTTTTTTCTTTTCCTTTTTTCTTTTTGCTTCAGTTGAATTCATCAAGATAAGCTGCATCATACCCAGACAGATTCATTTACTGAACTGAAAGTCTGAAGGATGTCTCCTCCCCACTTCTGAGTGTGTGTGTGTGTGTGTGTGTATGTGTGTGTGTGTGTGTGTGTCTTCTCTTCCCTTTTAATGAAAGAAGTGCTGTACAAAGCAGGGAATTGTGGTCAGAACTGGGAATAAAAGAAGGAGAATTAACGCTTTTTGCTAAAAGACAAACAAGAAAAAACAACAAAGAAACCCCCACCTTTCTGACAATAGAGAGACAGGTAGTTTCCCAGTTCTGCCCATGTCAGGGCTTCCTAAAGTACCTTGAAACTGGCATGCCTGTCCAAGGAGAGCCGAGTCTAATTGATTTCTTGGGTTAAAAACAATTTCCTTGTTCTCAGAAAAGTAACTCTTTACAACTCAAAAAAATACTTTCCAGGTAGCCAGGGAGCCTGTAGGTGATGAGTCCAAGAATCAAAATATATTGAGGAATATTCCAAAGTAAATGTTTATAGGAGCCACACTGGCAAAGAAGTCATAGAGCTTTGTTGAGCCTAAGGTGCCTGGCAACAGGGCCTGGGCCTGTCACTGGTCTGTGGCCCTGGCGCGGGTTGTACATGGCGTGGTGTTCTCTGGCTCTGTGGCCTAGGTTCACCCCTCCCGCTGTGCTCCTGTGGGAGATGAAAGGTATGCATTTCTTGCCCAGAAAAACGAAACAATACACGTATACCCACAACACTTTGCATTCAATTTCTGGGAGTTTTGCCTGGCTCCATGGATCCCAAGATAAGAACTTATGCTGTGGAGTAGGCTGGATCTTGATTCATGAAAATTGCCCCAATCTGACTGATAGGCAGGGCCTACATGGACTCAAGTGCTGGAGTCGGCAGTTTGTCCGGGAGACTGCTCTGTGTGGGAACAGAGCTAATGAGGTGTGTTGCTCCTTCCTGGAGGAACAGCAGAGCTCGACCGGAGGAAATTAAGCCACTCAGCAAAGTGTGCATTTTCCCTAATAATGAGAGCTCCGAGAGAGGGGCCTTGCACATCTCAGCTTTTCTACCCCACAGCTCGTTTTGCAAGGTTTGCCGTTGCCAAAAATGATACCATCTTTCCTAAGATTACAGGAAAGTCTTGATGAGGGGGAAAGCAAAAAGGGAGTATCAGGCTGGTTAATGCACTTGACCCGAGCAGCTTTCAGAATTTGAGTCCTGATTAGCGAATCAAGAGAGACAGAGTGCGGTTGTGTTCAGGATGGGATCTTTTAAGTGTTGAGGTGCCATCACGGATGTTTTAATTGAGGTAGGAAATAAGCGATGCCTTTGATCGTAAGAAGAGCAGAGGGAATAAATAGGAAAAGGATTTTCATTTGTGCATTCGGTAACCATTTATCTGCCAAGTATTGTGCTGGCCTCTGTGGAAACAAAAAGAAATGAGATGCATTTGCTGCTGAATGCCTGTACTCTTGGTGTGGGAGAGCACAGCACAAGGAGTACCATCAGGGCAGCCTGCGGGGGGTCAAGGGGGAAGTCACAGAGGAGAAGTGCCTGACACCTGGAGGGGTCTAGGAGAGCTGGGGCTTGAGGCAGCAGGATGTGTCGGACCAAGAGAAAAGTTTGTGTGGCTTGAGAGACAGCATTCCCAGTTCTAGGAAATACGAATATTCCTATTGACTAGAGGCAGGGCAGGGAGAGCAGATGAAGTTGGAGGATGGGTTGGACTCAGCTTGGGTGCCAAGAAGAAGAGTTTGAACCTAATCCTGAAAGCTATGGAGAGGCAAAGAGATCATTAAAGTAGAGGGGTGATGTGATCATATTTACACGTTAGAGAGATCATTCTGGCATCAGTGGGGTGGGTGGGATGGGTTGGGCTGCAAGGGGCAGACTGGGAACAAGGGACCAGTCAGGTGGCTTTTGATGTCATTTAGGAGGTAAGTGATGAGGACTGGAACTAAGGCAGTAGAAATAGGGAGGCAGGAAAGGAAGAGTGCCTTCAAGAGATTCTGAAAATGGCAGAACCTCCAGGATTTGGTGACCAATTGGGCATGCTGAGTGGGTCATGACTTTAATTTGACTCCTGAAGAGACAGAGTGGTGCCCTTCAATGAAGACACAAAGAAAGTAGGTTTCTTAGGCCTGCTGAATTTGGGGTGATTATGGGCTGTCCAGGGGGAACCTGGATCTTCAACAAAGGCCCAGGTTAGAGATGTAGGTTTGCAAGTTGCCAGGAACTAGTTGGAGCTGCAGACTTGGATGTCACTCAGGACCGATTTACGAAGAGAAAATGGCAAAGGGCAGAAGAAAGAGGTGGAGGAATTTAGAGGGTGAGCAGAAAAGGGCAAACCTGTGCACCAGAACGAGTGTCCAGGGCAGATCATATGGGAGAAAAATCCGAGGTGGGATGAAGGAGGAAGAGTGAGTGTCCAGGGTCTAAAGAGAAACAACACTTATATAAGGAGAGGGCTGCAATGTTGCATATGCGGAAATTGTCAACAAAGGTAAGGTTGGGAAGTGCCCCTTGATTCCAGCCATGTAAATGTCACTGGAAACTTTAACAAGAGCAGTTTTGGCAGAATGGGGTCCATAGAAGCCAAATAATGGTGGAGTGAGGAATGAATGAGCAGTAAAGAAGGGAGCCGGGGAGGGAAAACAAAAAGAAGATAGTAATTAAGGCAGTGGGGAAAGGGCTTTTTAAAATTTAAACTGGAGAGACTTGAGTGTCCTTCTCTTGAGCGGAAAAAGTGGGTGGAGGGAGAGTGAAGACACATGAGAGCATGATGGACAAGGCAAGGCCATGAAGTGGTAGGAGGCTGGAAATACACAGCTGTTGAAGGGCTCAGCCTTGATCTCTTGGACTTGGCTTCCCTTAAGGGTATAGGGGGGGATAGAAGGATAAGTTGACAGGTAGATAAGCTTGCAGAAGGGAAGTGCTTCTCTCATTTCTGGTGCACAGGAATCACCTGGAGAGCTTGATAAGATGCAGATGGCAGGACCCCACCTCTAGGAATTCTGATTCAGTAGGGCTAGGTAGGGCCTGAGGACTTGCATTTCTAATGAGCTCCCAAATGATGCTGATGCTCCAGGCCTGAGGACCACACTTGGAAATACCTGCTGGCGGCCTTGATTTTTCTGAGGAGTTGAAGGCACAGCTCCCAACGTGAGGGAGGTTGGCTCACAGGAAGTGGTGAAAAGTAGAGAAGAGTGGAGGGAAATGAAACCCAGGGCTCTGATCTGTCATGCAAAGGAGGCTGCCTGCAGGGCAGAGGCTGAAGACCGTGAATTTGTTGTCCCCAGGTGCATAGTTGTGAGACTTTGTCCTTCAGTGTCACCTGTGGGAGTAAAGGGTAGTAAAGTGAGGAGGATGGTTTGACCCTGAGCTACAGCTCCTCAGGGCTGGTAGGAAGGAAGGACAGAGAGGCAAGGGAGCTGGGGACTTGGCCAAAGGTCATGGTGGAACGGAAGTGCATAGATTCCAGCTGGACTGGATAAAGTTGATGCCAGGGAAGGACTCATAGGTTGAGGAAACAATGGGTGACCCAGGGCCTGAAGGTCTAAGAGTTAGGGCTTTGGGAATATGGAGCAGGTGGTCTGAAATAAAGGAGATTATAACTGCTAAAGGAGAAGGTGGTTAAAGAGCAGCTAGGTGCAGGACAGTCTGGAGGAGTTTTCAGATAATTGCACTGCAGTCACCTAGTCATGATAGACCTTCTGGGCACCCCTGGATTTGGGTCAGAGGCTCCGAGGTTGTGACAGGAGGGAGGGATTGCAATGACAAGAATGACAAGGTTCTGACGAGGTGTGACACCTTAGTCTGGTATAATCTCCTCTTCTAAACTGAAGGACAATATACCAGGGTTCTCCAGAGAGACAGAACCAACAGTGTGTGTGTGTGTGTGTGTGTGTGTAAAAGAAAGAATGAGCCGGGTTTGGTGGCTCAGCCTGTAATCCCATGCCTTGGGAGGCTGAGATAAGTGGATTGCCTGAGCCCGCAGGTTCGAGACCCGCCTGGGCAACTTGGTGAGACCTCATCTCTACAATAAATCAAAAAAATTAGCCGGGCGTGGTAGCGCATGCCTGTAGTTCCAGCTACTTGGAAGGCTGAGGCGGAAGGATCGCCGGAGCCCAGCAGGTCGAGGCTGCGGTGGCCGGGAGTGGCCGCTGCACTCCAGTCTGGGTGACAGAGTGAAACTCCAAGTCAAAAAAAAAAAAAGGAAGAATGAATTTATTTCTTTCAATTTTTATTGTGTTAAAATGTACATAGCATAGAACTTACCATCTTAACCACATTGAAGTGTACAGTTCAGTGGAATTAATTACATTCACAGTGTTGTACAATGATCACCATTCATCTCCAGAACTTTTTCATCATCCCAAACTGAAACTCTGTACCCGATAAACAACAACCTGCCATTTCCCCTTGCCCCATTCCCCCTTAACCTCTATTCCACTTTCTATCTATGCATTTGACCATTCTAGGTAGCTCATATAAGTGAAATCATACAGTATTTATGCTTTGTGACTGGCTAATTTCACTTGGCACGATGTCCTCAAGGTTCATTCATGCTGTAGCATATTGCAGAATTTCCTTCCTTTTTAAAGCTGAATAATATTTCATTTTATATACATGTACAGTCATCCCTTGGTATCTGCAAGGGATTGGTTCCAGAACTGCTGTTGGATACCCAAATCCCCAGATGCCCAAGTAAGTCCCTGACATAAATTGGCACAGTATTTGCCTATGTAAACTTGTACATCCTCCTCCCACTTACTTTAAATCATCTCTAGATTAGTCGTAGTACCTAATACAATATGAATGCTGTGTAAGTAATTATTATACTGTATTATTTTTATTTGTATTATTTGGGTTATTATTATTATTATTATTTGGGTTTTTCCCCAGACATTCCTAATCTGCCACTGGTTGAATATGCGGATGTGGATCCTGTGGATTCAGAGGGCCAACTGCATACATACCACATTTGTTTACCCCCATTCATCCACCAATAAACACTTGGGTTGTTTCCATGTCTTAGTATTATATATAATGCTGTTGTGAACATGGGTGCAAAAATATCTCCTGGAGACCCTTTCAATTCTTTGGGGTATACATTCCATAAGAAATGGAATTGCTGGATTCTATTTTTACCTTTTTGAGGAATTTCCATACTGTTTCCATAGTGGCTACACCCCTTTACATTTTTACCAGCAGTAAATGAGTGTTCCAGTTTCTCCACATCCTCTTCAACACTTGTTATTTTGGGGGTATTTTTTTGCCAGTTTCCATCCTCATGGTAGTGCTCATTTGCATCTTCTTAATGATTAGCCATGTTGAGCTGAGAGAGGTTTATTTTAAGGAACTGACTTACGTGATTGTGGGTGCTGGCATATCCAACATCTGCGGGGAAGGTGGGAAGGCTGGCAGTCCCAAATCTGCCATAATCCTAAAGGGTTTTCTTCTTGGCTTACAGCTACTCTTGGGATGTCAAGGTGATATTTTCTGATTGCAACTACCCATTCCATTGGACTCCCCTACTTTCCATTCCATGTTGCCTTCCAGAGCCAAGAGAACTTAGGGCTGGCAGTTGGTGGACAGCATAGACCCTCATCAACTGTAAATATATTACTACTTAATCTTTATGACCTTCTGCATGTTTCTGGAGCACTTTGTAAATAAATAAAAAGCAATCATCTGCCTGGGGAAAGGGGGGCACACCTCATCAACAAGGGTACTTGCACAATGAATATTTGTGTACCCAACCCTTAATTTTACCCCACAATTTTAAAATTTAAAAAATCTACATTTTATATGAAAAAAACACAGTGTGGTAGAAATTTGCAGAATCTTTGATAGATCACTTGTACCCCACATCTTTAAAAGAAAAAGAAAAAAAGAAATTGGCAGAACCTGATGTGAGTTTGATTCTATTGTGTGTTTGACTGTTTACTGCTCAATCTCTAAACAAACTTACAAAGAATTCTTCTGGAAGACTGCAGAAGAGTGCTTCTGTGCTCAGAAGTTTGAATGGCCCACTTCATCTGTTCTTGGCCATGCAAGGCTGATCCAGTGATCCATCTTTCAGGTCCAGGTCAGACCTCATCCTCCTGCCCTCCTGGTCCAGCTCAACTCATCTCTTACAGCTGTTGTGGATGTATGCATTTGGTACTTGGCATCTCCTGTACTGCATCACCAATTTGCCTTGTTACAAGTGTTTAATGTGCTTTAGCCATCACATCCTGGAACTCTCGGTTACTGATGGCAGGATGAGAGCTGGGGCAGTGCTTGGTAATTGGCCCCTTCCCTCGGGTGGCGAAGATATGAGGGCACAGACTGTGAAGTCTCACTGCACTTGGGAGCCAGGATTGAGGTGAGCAGCCAGAAAGGCCCTGCATATTGGCTACACAGTGGCACCATGTGAGCCAAGCAACATCAAGAAACCCAGGTCAGCACTGAAAAGGAAGCCCTTGCCTTAGACAGACCCAAAGGACAAGGACTGGAGCCTGAGCCTGAGCTCAGGCCCTGTGGGTGCCTACCCAGCCGTCCTGAGCACATACAGGTGTGTCTTCCACATCCACCCCCTCTCAGGTCCTGGACTCTGCCCCTGCCCTGAGGGATGGTGGGGACAACTGAGTCAGGCCTGGGTGCAAAAAGGCCAGAGTGCTACCGTGGCCCCTATAGCAGTAGGATATTTGCAAGACCCATCGTGGCTGAGTGCAGGCTTGGCCTCACTCTGCTTGGGGCCCTTTAGTGAGGGGGCTTCTGATAACTTCCCTGCGGGCTGCTGCTGAAGGTGGCAGAACGCTAGGAGCTTTGCCAACATTCCTGCCAGCCTAATTGACACCAGGGGAGGTACAGCTGGCCTCTGCTCAGCCACGTCCTCTTGTAGGGAATGCTCCTGTCCTGACCTGGCTCAGGTGTACTACTGGGAGTACTCTGTGGGCCCCCAGCAGGCCATGGGGCCTACAGTGCAGTTGGCTGCAGAGTTCAGGCTCCTAGCTTGGGCTTTTAGGGCAGAGGTAAATAAATTGAGGCTTGTAAAGACTAAACAACTTAGGCAAGTTCCCCCAGGTAGGAAGTGGCTGGACTGGAAACCGTGTGGAGGTTTGTCTACTTCTATTGCAGCTACCACTGTGTGCCTTGCCCAGGCAGGGCATTTGGAAATTTAAACACCATGAGATGCAGTTCACATCAAAGCATCTTGCTGCTTTTGATACTCGTTCTGTGATGTAGGGCAAGTGACTTCACCTCTCTGGGCCCCAGTGTTCTCATCTGTGAAACAGGCATGATAACACTGCCTGCCTTAGAAGGTTGTGAGGATTAAACCAGACAATTCAGTCCATGGGAGCTTCCAGCAGTTTCCGGCACGTAGCCTGAACTACGTGAGTATGGGTTCTCCCATCATCACCGTGATCTGTAATTTGCTGGGACTCCTGGACCTCATTGCCTCTAAATTCTTTTCCAATGATGGACATGTTTGGGGAGCTTTTTGTTTTCAGGTTGGCAGACTGGGTCACGAGTGTTTCTGGATACCTCTCATCTTTACCAGGTTGTGATCATACAATTTGCCTCCTTAGAAAGCAGTCCTATGATGCCAAAGGTCTGCTTCTGAGAGGGCACAACCAGCTTTTGGGGCTTTGATTTCTACTCTGCTGGAGGCCTTGAGCCTTGACATTTTTCTGTTTCAGCTGTGATTCTCTCTAGTGATGCTCAGAGATGGCCAGATCTCCCAGTCAGTGCAGTGAGATCGTAGACACTTGTGGTGTTCAGTAGAGTCAGTGCTGATGGCTTGGGAATGCAGAAGGAGGTAAACAGTGGTTGCCCTTGGGGAGTTTCAGAAGTCAAGGAATCACCCCAGGCATATTCAGACAGATGAACAGATGGGCAGTAAGGTGTCTGCTGTCCCAGAGATTTCACTTGGTTGGCTGTCTCGGCTTTCTTCTTTCTCTGAGAGCAGCTTCGCTGGGGATCTGTTTTCTGGTTAGCCCTTTGAGAAGAAAGACTCAGCTTTGAATTTCTTTGTAGTACCCTTCTGGTCTTGGGCATTGATTGAAATTGGTCCAGACCTTTAGATAGCTTTCCTGCTGCCAATCTTCTTTCAGACAAAGGATTGGTTATTGTTTACTGACTAGTGGTTGAAAGAAAATAAGTGATTTCTGGGACCCAGATCACAGTCTGTGCTGCTAGAGGGAACACACAGCACCCCCAGGTATGGATTTTGAGATATTTTATAGTTTTTGTAGTGTGCCGATCTCTCCTCACTCCTGGGTGTCTTTCATATCTGGAATCTACTCTTTTATCCTCACCTCCTTCCAGGTTACTCTAACTTACTGGCTTTTGTAGTCGGGGAGACGGATGCGGAGGCAGGAAATGTGTCTGAATCTGTATGTTCCATTATATAGAGATGGGGCTGCCAGCCACGCTCTGAGCTGACGGCTCCCTTCCCCAGATCCTTCAACCCAGCACTGGCTACTGCCTGGCCACCCAGAGGGCACTATGCAGGCCACCCTGACACTATGCCCTCGAGTACCCTCTACCCCTTTGCTCTGCAGGAGTGAGGGAATGATGGAGGGGCTTCTTTCAAAACAGTCCCTGCCTGCAGGATGTCTGTGGGCCATCCAGACACCATGCAGGTTGGATATTCTGTCTGAGGGTCTGCAGACCACACACAGCAGGAATCATTCAGCATCATCTCCTGGGGGGCCTGCAGATGGGGCAGGTAGGGCAACTGTATCTGTTCCCATGTGCCATCCCCAGCATCTCTGCAACCCGTGAGAACTCTCTCTCTCTCTCTCTCTCTCTCTACCTATCCACCCTCAGCTTCCTTCCTTCACTCACTGGAAGTTAACCCTTGTATCAACTCTTGCAGAGCCTACTCCCGACTAAAAAAATGCTGAAAACTTTATTTGTCTGTATTTCCGTCCACCCAGCATATTCCAGCATCTTCTATATATCAGGCAATGTGCTTGACTGAGAGATATTTTTAGAAGCAGAGTCCGTCTTCCTAGAGCTTAAAGACCAGCAAAAACACTGCTGGTTTTATAATAAAGATGTATTCATATGTCTACCACCAAGTAAATCGTTGTTCACTACCAGGTGAATCGTTAGCTGGACCAGGTTAGAGACCTGGGTTCTGTTGAGGAGAGTCCTAGGAAGGTCTTACAGGAAGGAAATCTCTGGGGAGAAGGGAGAATGGAGGGGCCAACCAGGTAGTCTGGGCCTTTTCATTAGTTAGTGCATTACGTTTTTACAGGGCTCCCACAGGCAGTGTCTCATGTGATTATCCTGCCAGGAAGCCTGGAACTAGCACAGCGTTGGTTATCTGGACAGTTTTACAGATGGATAAACTGAGGTACCGAGAGGACAGTGTGCCCAGGGTAGCGTGCCGCTGCGTGGCAGAGTACTTCTCATTCCTGAAATCCCCTGTGATTCATTCAGTGGCCACCTGGGCCCGTGATGGGACCCCACACCCTGAAGGTCACTGTGGGTCCCATGTCACCAGAAGGAGTTGCCTGCTCCAGCCGAGAGGCTCAACTTACAACATGATCCTTGATGGCGGTGTGACCCGTTGCACTTGTGGGTGGAGAAGACGGTTGTTACTGTGTATTCTGGCCTTTTCTTCCTTCTCAATTTCAAGAGCCAGAAGCTGGTAAAAAACAACAACAAAGGACTGGAGAAACCAGCCCCAGGAATAAGCACACAGTGTAGGTGGGTGTGTATCGTGTGTGCACACGTGTGTGGCTAGTGAGGAATGAGCTGAGAAAGGGTAGCTGCCACACTGCCAGGCTCCGGGTGGATGCCGGCATCTGGACTGGGTGGCTGCCGGCCTCTGGGCTAGAGGCCCCTGAGGGACCTTCTGGGGTGCCCTTGTCCCTCGGGTCACCACTCAGTAAATGAGATGATTCCGGCCAACTGCCCGTGAGCCCGTTAATAACCATTCTCATCACCCAGGCAGTCCCCAGAAGTGGATTTACAGCGACATGGTAAAAATGAGGCTGCATGATCAATGGATCCCTTGCCGATCTCCTCCAGGAGACACAAATGCATATTGTAACAAAACTTTATTTTCTTCTGAAAATTGCCTACATGATTAATATGGCCTGACATCGCCCAAGCTGTTCAACATAAGAAACGGCCGTATTTCTTGCTCCCTCTTCAGAGCCGCATCCGTCTTATTCCATCCCATCATCGGTTTCCTTTGTTTGCTCCCTAACACTTTGTGCCATATATTGTGCAATCTCACTAGGAGAAGGAGGGTGCATTAAAATGCGCGCGTGCCTCTGCCCTCCGTTCTATTTCGTTTCTGTTCGGTGTTTCTGATGTGGCTTAGGCTTAAGCATAAATAAAATTCCCTGTTGCCACCCGTGACTGAGCAACGCAGAGCACATTCCCTGGACATTAAATCATCTCTTACATCACCTGGAGCCCTGGAGAGGGTCAAAGCTCTGTGCTCCGGGGTCTAGCCTGGATGAAAAGAATTCTCTTCTTTCATCTTTGTGTTCAGGCATGGGAGGGTTACCTATTTGGAGGGAAGGACGTCAAGCAGGTGGTCCTGGCTCCTGCGCCCAGAGAGATTCTAGGAACACTTACAGAAGAAGCTTGGGGTGTGTCAGGCAGCAACTTTTACGGGTGGAGATTGTTGACCTGAGTATCTTATTTCTTCTCTTAGAGCATCAGCTTTGTGAGAACAGTGCCTCTAGTCCAGCACTGGATGGATGCTTAGTGGGTTTATAGGTGTCTTCATTTGGCTTCCTTCAGAAGCAGACCCTGAAACAAAGATTTGTGTATTTGGGAGATGAAGAGAGCACCATCAGGGCAGTGGGAAGTAAGACTGAGAAGAAAAGGCACCCCCAAGAGGGCATACTATGCAGATAGCCCTTGTGAGTGATGGGGGCTTAGTCCTGCTCGGGGAATTTAGAGTTAACCTGCTCCAGGGGAGAGGGAACTGGGTATTTGTACATTAATTCCCAGTGTCTTTATTTTATTTCATTTTATTTTTGAGTTGAAGTCTCTGTTGCCCAGACTGGAGTCCAGTGGCACGCTCCCGGCCACCGCAGCCTCAACCTGCTGGGCTCCGGAGATTCTTCCGCCTCAGCCTTCCAAGTAGCTGGGACTACAGGCGTGTACTACCACGCCCGGCTAATGCTTTGATTTATTGTAGAGATGAGGTCTCACCGAGTTGCCCGGGCGGGTTTCGAACCCGTGGGCTCAGGCAATCCACTCACCTCAGCCTCCCAATGCGCAGGGTTACAGGCTGAGTCACCGAGCCCGAGCCCGGCAATTCCCAGTGTCTTTAGATGAGAGCTTTTGAGGGTGGGGTGATGGCTTAGGTGGCCGCAAAAAAGGTTCCAGGCAAAGAAGTGCAGGTGTTGGGGTTGGAAGTTGGCCAGGTGTGCACTGAAGCAAAGGGGCACAGATAGGTGATACAGGCAGATACAGGTAGATGTGTGCCCAAGACTGGCAGACTGGCACTGTCCCTTGCCTGTGGGGTGGGTAAGTTTGGGGGAAGTGAGGCTGAGTCCCTTAATGCTGTCCTCCTTGAGTTTTATTCTCCATTCTCAGCCAACAAGAGTTCCAGAGGGAACCAGTGATTCATGCCATTTGAGGACTATATGGGGATTCGATTGAAAAATTGACCAGGTCCAGCTGCAATGCGTGTGCCTTTATCCTTCCCTGACTTCACTTTTCTGTTCTCTCCTGCCCAAGGTGTAAGGAGCTCAAGTACTCCAAGGAGCTGCCCCAGATATCCATCATATTTATCTTCGTGAACGAGGCGCTGTCGGTGATCCTGCGGTCAGTGCACAGTGCCGTCAATCACACGCCCACACACCTGCTGAAGGAAATCATTCTAGTGGATGATAACAGTGATGAAGGTATGAGGGCAGCTGGCTTGCATGCAAGGATACGATGTCAGTGGGGGGAATGCCACTCGTGAACCTGAGTGTCTATGTCTTTTGGTTCTTGGAAAGTATCTGGGAATGGGAGACATCTTAGAGGAAGAAGTCTAGGCAAACCAAGTGGTCATTGTATGGGGTAAAGTTTGGGCCTCCCTTTGAACCCCACTTTGGTTTGAGATCAGGTACCCTTATTAATGTTATGTCCCCCTCCACCCCCCACCGCCAGCAGTTTCTGGCTACTGCCAATCCCTTTTTTATAGTATTATGGTAAATGTTCAGGGTCCGCTTATGAGTGAGAACACATGGTACTCAGTTCTTTGTTTCTGTGCTAAATCACTGAGTATGATAGACTCTAAATCCACCCAAGTTGCTCAAAGTCCATAATTTTGTTTTTCTTTATGGCTGCATAATATTCCATCATGTATATGTACCACACTTTTTTAATCCAGTCCAGTTTTGATGGGCAGCACAGTTGGTTCCATGTTTTTGCTGTCGTAAATAGTGCTGCAATAAACATGCATATGCAGGTGTCTTTCTTGCAGAGTGATTTAAATTTCTGTGGGTAAATTCCCAGGAGGGGGATTGCTGGATCATACGGAAGGTCAGTTTCTAGTTCTTTTAGAAATCACCACACTGTTTTCCATAGAGGTTGAACTAGTTTGCATTCCCACCAACAGTGTAGAAGGGTTCCTTTTTCTTTCCATCCTTGCCAGCACCTGTTGTTGTTTGTTTTATTAATGATGGCCATTCTTATAGGAGTTAGGTGGTATCTCAGTGTGGTTTTGATTTGCATTTCTCTGATGATGAGCTAGACTGAGCATTTTTTCATGTGTCTGTTGGCTGCTCGTATGTCTTCTTTTGAGAAGTGCACAGAATGGGAAAAAATATTTGCCAACTGCGTATCTGACAAAGGCCTAACATCCAGGATCTACAGGGAACTTAAACATGCCAAAAGGAAAGGAAAAAGAAACAAACAGCCCCGTTAAAGAGTAGGCTGTAGGACTCTTAAGAATCAATTACTGGTCAAGGATCTAGATTAATTTCTCCTTTCATGTTACCTAAAGTAGAAGACTTTAAAAGGCTGAACTCTTCCCCAACTCCCCACCCTCGCCCGCCCATCTCCATTGCCCTTTTCCAAGAGGTGAAAGAAAAAATTCTGTCCATCTCACCTCAGAATTCCCCTCTTGGCCACTGTGCCCAGATGACTGTGGGAAGAAATGAGTGGTGTTTGCCAGACCTTTGGAATTCAACTCTGCTGGGAATGATGGCTCAATTATAAATATAACACATGTAAATATTGGCTGGCAGCAACAAAACTCCTTGGAGGGCCTTGGAGACAGTGGGAGGAAGTTGTGGTAGCAAGGTGTGATGTGGTCAGGCCTGCTAATTGTGTCTTTGTGTTGGCTCCCAGCCTGCAAAATTCATGGTGCTCATTGCAGGGAGCAACCCCCACAAGCTCATGAGCTAAAAAGCAAGCCAGCACGAGAGGGTGCCTGAAGGCCAAGGAGGCTTATCTTCTGAGCAACTACAGGATTAAGAGTAGGTTAAACTCTTGCTCTCAGCGTGCTGAGTAGGAAAAGGATTATCCCCGTGAGCTGCTCCCGCATCAGGAAGAGGGCTAGGAGGAGGCATCACCACAGGTGCTGTGGAAATCCTGATTATCTTCAGGAGCATGGGGATGGGCTTCTCCTACTTAATCAGCCTGGGAGCTGAAGTCCTTCTGCCCCTTCTGAACCGAATGACTCTTGTGAAGGGCTTGAATGTACCTGGGCCCAGCAATCTGCCTTTTCCAGGACCTCTAGTTTTCAAAGATGGTTCATTTGGTGGATTTTCCACATCCCTAGTTTTCTCCCTTTACCGTTGGCCATTTCATGACCTTCTAAACCTGACAGTGAAAGTCTTCTTGTGAGGAAGCATTTCCTTCAGTTTCTAGAAGCTTCTAAGTCTGCAGCAAAGTCTCTCCCCTTGACACATCCACAGCTCCTTTCTCTGTGGTCTTTTTGTGCTCTCACCGCAGACCCTTTTCATCAGCAGCAAGAACTCCCTGCTCCTTCTGCCCTCTTCATCTTCTTGCTAGGTCCCACTCATTCCCCAGCTGTCCTCAGAGAAGCATTGGCTGGCCTCCTAAGGCCCTTGTCCTGTGCTATCAGCACCATGCTGCCTACTATACAACTGGACAGCTCTGAGCTGGGCAGGACCTTGTTTTCCAAGGCCTGTCTGGTAGTTGACCCTTGGTAAGTCTCTCCCAGTGAGGGAGTGCACAATGAAACCAGGCGGGGCTGAGAAAGGGCAGGCAGGAACCAGTGAAAGAGTGGCTGGAGGGGGCCTAGAGCTGGAATACCCAGAGAGGAGTGTGAGCTGAAGGTCGGGCTGAATTGGGGTGAGAACTCACTGCTGGTAGTGTTCTTGGCAGAGCCCAGCCAGAGGAGGAGGAATGGAATTCAAGTCTCTGCCAGAACTCCAGCTCTGTGACGACACGGTCTCCAGTACAAGACTGAGCACTTGGTGGTCTTCATAGGTGCCTTAGATCTCCAGAAGCTGACCTTGAAACAAAGACTGGGGTGCAAGTTATTTATTTGGGAGGGTGAAGACAGCACCAGCAGCAGAGTGGGGAAGTAAGATTGTGAAGTGAAGGCATACCATAAAGATGGGTACTGTGGGTGATGGAGCTTAATTCCACAGGGGAGACTCTGGGAGCCAGAATAATCCCAAGTCCCAGGTAACCCACTTCAAGATTGAAAGATTGAGGGAGCTGGGATATTTATATACCTTTAGCATAAGATGCTGTTATGTCAGACCTCCTGGAGCTCTGCCCCAGAGGAAGATCTGCTTCAGGAGGTCTGGTGTAGGGCTGAGAATTTACATTTCTCATAAGCTTCCAGGTGATCTTGCTGTTGCTGGTGCAGGGAACACACTTTGAGAACCACTTGATTAAAAATAACCAAGCCTTGAGCTTGGTCTATAAGTTCCATTTCAACGGTTCACATTTCAGGTTTACATGACGATGGTTAGCAGCTGAGGAAAATGGAGGAGGAAGTTTTTGGTTAAGTCAGACCATAAATTAATTCCCTTTCATCTCCCTCTTTCTCTTCCAAAACCTAGGGGACCGTGAGTTGACTGTATTAACACCATTTCCCTCTTTCTGCTCTCTGACTCTATTCCTTAGATTTTTCCCCAGGCCAGAAACTCCTTCTCTTTAACTGAAAGAGGAATTTAGTATTTTTTATTTTATTGAGATGTTCTTTGTAACTAGTATTATTGAGCTTTGTAAATGTTCTACATCTACTTGAAAAGACCCGTCCCCCCCCCCCACAGTAATCATGGAATTGAATTCTTGCCAGACATCAATTTTGTGTATTTAGGTAGACTATGAGTTTATTTTCTTAGGTCTTTTTGATAATGGTATTTTAAAATCTCCTCCTACAATGCCTATTCCTTCCTGTGTTCCTAATAATGTTTGATTTTCGTATCTTGTTGTCAGTTTCTTTGGCAGCTATAGATTTGTATCCCATGCCTTCATTAATAGCAGTGGTTGTTACTATTAGGTAATGCTTTCTTTATCTTAAAAGCATACTCGTTTTTTTTTTTTTGCCCTGAATTTAGTTCTTCAAACATTAATATAGTTATCCCTGCTTGCCTTCTGTTCAAGTTTGATTAAAACGTTTTTTTCCAGCCTTACAATTTTGTTTTTCAATCTTAAAAGCAATACATGCTCTTTGTCAGAAAATTTGAATGTCTCAAAAAGCAAATATAATTGGAAAAAACAAATACTGAAGAGACTAACCAGAGGCAACTGCTCATTCGCCCATGTCCTCACCCTCTTTTTTAATGCACATTTTGCATAGCTAAGATCATATAGTATAAACAAATTAATGTTCTGCTTTTTTCCCCTGAAGTGTAGAGCATAATCAGTGCCCTTTTTATTTAAAAAGCTCTGCCAACATCATTTTAATGAGGGCAGAATGGTCCGTTCTCAGGCTATACTATGTATGCCCTGGTCAAGACAGGCGCAGGGAAGGGTAAACAATGCCAGTGGACTCTGGAACCTGGGCACAGGCGAGGTGGGACTGCAGAATCCTCCTTGTTAGGATGTTTTTATTTGAAGTCATGTGTTTCATTCAGCTTGAATATTGACACTGGTCTACGTTAAGCCAAAATATGCTGTGATTCTTTGTATTCCCTACATCAAACTGAAATCACCCAGGCAAAGTTTTCCAGACATCAGTGCTTAGCAAACCCAGTGGGCACTTTCCTGCCTGCCTTTTGACCACATCTGACGTTGTTGGCACTTTCCTTGATGGTATGTTTCTCCTCTGAGTGCTCTGACACCATTATGTTCTGATTCTCCTTAAACCTTCTTTTTGCAGCTGTTTCTTCTCTTCCTTGGCGTCTTAGTACCATATTGTGCTGCCACAAAGAATTACCTGAGGCTGGGTAATTTCTAAATGACAGAGGTTTATTTGGCTCCTGATTCTGCACGCTGTATAAGAAGCATGGTGCCAGCATCTGCTTCTGGTGAGGGCCTCAGGAAGTTTCCACTCAATGGCGGAAGAGGAAGGGGAACAAGCATGGCCTGAAAGAAGGCAAGAGACAGCGAGGAGGAGGTGCCAAGCTCTTTTTAACAATTAGATCTCACTGGAAGTAAGAGTGAGAACTCAGTCCTGCAAGAATGACTCAAGCCATTCATGAGGGATCTGTCCCCATGATCCAAACATCTTCCACTGGACCCCACCTCCAAAGCTGGAGATCAGATTTCAGTACGAGGTTTGGAGGAACCAAATAGCCAAACCGTACCACTTGGCGCCCTGCTTAAATCGGTATCACTCCTGATTCTCTGCATCAGGACACACTGGGCAATCTCCTCAACTGTGTGTGTTCTAAAGATTCCCCATTGGAATCATCCAATGAAATCCAAGTTTCCAGCCTAGAGCAAACCAACCTTTTCCCTGAGCTTCAAATATGTGTGTCCTCTATCTCCTCAGTGGTTACCCAGCATCCCTCTGAAACCATAGCTCAATTGGTCTAATGATTTACCTGTATTTTTTGCCTTGATATTTGTTTAGGGGGTTGGGGTGGGGGAATTCAGGTGCCCAGAGCTACATTAGTCATAATTCTTGATGCATCACCATTGGTTCATGCATAGCCATCCTTTATTCAGCTTTCCTTATTTTCAATTGAGATGTAATTCACATAACATAAAAAACACACTAAAAAATAAAGAATACAATTCAGTGGCTTTCAGTAGGTTCACAATATTCTGTGGCCTACCACCACTACCTAATTCCAGAACATATTCATCATCTCCAAAAGAAACCCTGAACAATCAGCAGTCTCTCCTAATTTCCCCCGCCTGCAACTCCTGCCAAATATTAGTGTATTTTCTGTCTTTGTGAATTTTCCTATTCTAGACTTTTTTTTTGTTTTTTTTTTGAGTTGGAGTCTCACTGTGTTGCCCAGACTGGAGTGCAGTGGCATGCTCCTGGCCACCGCAGCCTCGACCTGCTGGGCTCCAGTGATCCTTCCTCTTCAGCCTTCCAAGTAGCCGGAACTACAGGCATGCACTACCACACCTGGCTAATTTTTGATTTATTGTTGAGACAAAGTCTTGCCAAGTTGCCAAGTTGCCCAGGTGGGTTTCGTGTGCTTATTTGTTATGAGTCTATCTCCTTTGAGAAATATCTATTCAAGTACTTTCCCAGTTTTAAAATGGTTTATCTTTTTTCTTTTTATTATTGATTTATAATTGTTCTTTGTATATTCTAGGCACTCACCTTTATAAAATATTCTGGATGTTTTTTGGGAATGTATTTGCAGATATTTTCTCCCATTCTCTGAGTTATCTTTTGACATTCTTGATAGTGTTCTTTAATGCACAAAAGTTTTCAATGTTCATGAGGCCTTATTTGTCTATTTTTTCTTTGAGTGCTGGAGCTTTGGTGTCATATCTAATAAACTGTTGCCTAATCCAAGGAAAAAGACTTATACCTATGTTTTCTTCTAAGAGTTTTATAGGTTTAGCTCTTACATCTAGGTTTTTATCCATTGTGAGCTATTTCTTATATATGGTTTGAGGTAGGGGTCCAAATTATTTGTGTGTGTGTGTGTGCGTGTGTGTGTGTGCATGTGTGTGTATGTAAGAACATATAGTTGTCCTACCACCATTTGTTCAAGAGATGATGTTTTCCTCATTGAATGGTCATGAAACCCTTGTCTAAAACCAACTGATTGTAAATATGACTGATTATTTCTTGACTCTCAATCCTGTTTCATTGATCTATATGTCTATGCTTATGCCAGTACCACACTGTCTTAATAACTGTTCCTTTGTAATGCATTTTAAAATTGGTTAGTGAGTCTTCCCACTTTGTTTTTCTTTTTTCAAGATTGTTTTGTCTATTCTGGGTCCCTTACATTTATGTATGAATTTTAGAACCAGCTTGTCCATTTCTTTATGAATTACCTAGCCTCAGGTATGCCTTTATAGCAGAGCAAAATGAACAGTGCACATTTGATGAAACACAAAAACTAGAAGCTTCTTAAGAAAGATTACAAGAAAGAGAAAATCTTTTGAGATCATCCATGTCTAAAGATAGCTTTAACCTAATCTTATATGTGAATAGTGGCCTGGTTGAGATGTTACCTTCTTTCTGAATTTTGGTGGTATTTCTCCATGATCATCTATCTTTTTTTTTGTTTTTTAGAATAACCAAAGGCATTCTGACACCTGATCTTTTGCATATATTTTCTTTTCTGGAAGCTTGTGGCATCTTCATTTTGTTACCATAATTTTGAATGTCTCAATGACGAGCCTTGATGTGGGTCAGTTTTCATCCTTCAGACTGGACATTTAGTGGTTTCAATCTGAAATCTGTCTATCAGTTTTTGGAAATTTTCTGGGAATTTGTATAGACAATCCCTCCTCATTTTTTTTCTCTGTGCTCTCTTTCAGCATTTCCCATTATTCTAGTGTTGAATTTCCTAAATTGAACCTCTCATTTTCTTATCTTTTCTCTGCTATCTTATCTTCCTTATCTAATCTTTTTTGCTCTGCTTTCTTTGTTCTTCAATTTTATCATTATTTCATTCTATTCAGTTTTTTTTATTTCTACTATCATGGTTTTACTTCCATGTGATCATTTTTATTTCTGAAAATTCCTTTTATAACATAATATCCTGTTTTATCGGAAGCAATACGATTTCTTATCCCTGGAGGATGTTAATAATATATATATTTAAATTTTTCTCCTTGCTTAGTCTGTTTCTACAAGTTTCATTTTTTCCCTTTGGTGTCTAGTTTCTATCTTCCCTGTTGGAGTCTTTCCTCAGATGTCCACAAGTATCTAGTGAGCCTTGTTTGCTCGTGATTGCCTCTTAAATGGTGACTAGACAGCCAGGAGTTGGGCAGAGGGGGAATTATTGTTTAATGGGTATGGAATTTTGAGAAGATAGGAAAAGTTCTGAAGAATGATGATGATGATGATTTCACAATAATGTAAATGCACTTAATGCTACTGAACTGTATATTTAAAATGATTTTTTTAATGGTAAATTTTACATGATATCCATTTAATCACAATTTTAAAAAGCCAGTTAAGCATCGAGAACTTGGGTTGGATCTACAGCTTTTAATAGAGCGGGCTAAGGCATGAGGTGGCAGTGGAGGGATCTAGTGATCAATTTCTTTTTAAGCAACTTTCACTCTAGTCTTCTTTATTTTGGTCTCTCTATTTGATCCCCCATTTAAGAGGTTCCTGGTGTTGCCAGTTCCATTGCTCGAGGGTTCTCTGGTGTGCACTGAGTTGGTTTCTCAATGGTTTTTCTGTGTTAGCCTGGGTTCAACTGTCAGATAACCTGTTGTTTGGTTTGCCTATGTATCTGCTTTCCAGCTTTCCCGATTTTTGTGGTTGCTGTGTCTTCTTGTCTTCTGGGACTCTGAAAGATTATGATTTTTTGTTGTTGTTTATTTATTTTCAAATCCCTTTTACTATGGTTTTTAGTGACTTTTTAATAGTGATAACAGATTCATGAGTTAAATTCATCATCTTATCCTGAAAGTTTCATATTCATTTTTACAAACATCTCATATAAATTGATAAGCTGGCTGGGTACGGTGGCTCATGCCTATAATCCCAACACTTTCAGAGACCAAAGTGGGAGGATTGCTTGAGCCCAGGAGCTTGAGATCATTCTAGGCAATATAGTGAGACTTCGTCTCTGCAAAAAATAAAAAAAATTAGCCAGGCTTGGTGATGTACACCTGTAGCCCCAACTACTCAGGAGGCTGAGTTAGAAGGATCACTTGAGCTCAGGAGGTTGAGGCTGTGGTAAGCCATGATCTTGCCATTGCGCTCTAGCTTGGGTGACAGAGTAAGAAGCCTGACTCAAAAAAAAAAATTGATAGACTGCCCTCCAGGTATTTTGGTACTGCACCATGAAAAGTCTATGAAAGTATCCTTTTCTCTATATCCTCAACAACACTGAATCTTATTCATCTCTGCCGTCTTTGCTGTTCTGATGAAGGAAAATGGCATATCATTTTTAAATCTGCATTTTAAAAGTAGTAACGATGATAAGTACTTCATGTGCTCGACTATATGTTCTTTAGGGATTTGTCTATTGATAACCCTTTATTCCTTTTTCTTTTGGAGTATGTATCTTTATAATATTGATTTATAAGAACTTTTAATATGTTAAATAAACTTATTTTACATTCACTTTGCAGGTATTTCTCTCAACCTGTGCTTTTCACTTTAGTTTATTCTTTCAATTTTTTATAAGCATAAATTTTATATTTTTATATAGTCAAATCAGTTTGTATTTTCTTTCTGGTAATATCTATGAAACTTATGCATTATTCCTAAATTGTACAAATATTCATGTATATTTAAAAATATTGGTAAATATTTTTTTCAAAAGAAATTCTAGACAACGGAAATATTTTTATGTAAATTACGAGAGTTTTAATATAGAGATCCTGTCCCAAAGTGTGGTTATCTCAATTTATTTAATAACCAATCCTTTAACCACTGATTTGAAATTTATTCTTTTCATATGCTAAAATATTTTGGTTCAGAAACACTGAGTCTGAATCACATGATGACTGCTTGTTATAAAGAAGAGATGAGAGTCAAGGAGGACTCCCAGGAACCTTGCTCAGGTCACAAGATGGATATTGGTGCCTCTCATTAAGAAAGGGAGAGGGTAGGAATAGCAGGTTTGGGAAAGAGATTGAGTTTACTTTCTGGATATGTCAAGTTAACTTCCTATGCAAATGTATTGTGCCTTCAAAACTAAAGTGAGGTGCAGCTTTAGCTGTCAAGTTTTCCTTAAAATAATAGAAGAAACTTCTTTGTTTCTACTATTATGGTCCCCAATACTCTTTTCTAAATCTTACCAATACTTTTAAGCTATTTTTAACTTCCCTCATTATCTTTTTTGTTCTAAAGCAATATTATTGGGAGGAAAGAGTGGAATCAAACCCTGGCCCAAAATCCAGCTGGGTGTTCTTGGCCAAGGCACCTAATTTTTCTGACCTTGAGTAAATTGGAGTAAGAGTAGCTTTTTTGCAGGGTTTTTGTTTTGAGGTTTAGAGGTAATACTGTAAAGTTCATAGGACAAGTCCCAACAATATCATAAGGGAGGTTACTGTCGAGGGGACTCATGATATTATTTGATTTGCTAGCTCCAGTTCATTCATTACCATTCAACTTATATGTCATCCACACTGGGAAGCCCTCCCAGATTTTCCAAGTGGGTCAAGTTGGAGGCTCTTTTCCTCTGTTCCCTGGCACCAGTGTATGGTTTGACGCAGCACCCGCCATGTTGCATTGCATTTGTTTATTTGCTCATCTCTGAAATGTAAGGCACTGGATGTCAAGAATGATAGCTTGTTCTGTGCTGCGTTCCCAGAGCCTAGCCCATGATTCAGTTATAGTGGCGGTTGAATAAATTAGTTTCAACTACACATGTGCAGAGGTTTTCTCCTCACTTTCTCTGGTGTCGTTCTGGAAGATTTTGTATTTGGCATTGTATGTATTTTGACTTCAACACTATTATTTTGGTTTAGATATCAGAAACTGCCTGCTTCTAGTCACCGTCATTTGAGTTTCTTGGTGGGCCGGCCAGTTGCCTATCTTGTTACTGATACTTCCCTGTAAAACAAGCACAGACGATCAACATCTTCTTGTGGTTGGCTGTGTTCAAAGGTTGAAAGCAAAATGGCTAGGGTTAGAAGATTTTTTGAGTGGGAGGTTATACCCTCTGGACTTCCAAAAGGGACTTTGGAGAAGAAGTCACACTGGCATTGTTTGCTTTTCTTCTTGGCTTATAATTGCAGAGATAGGAGAAGTCTTGTGTTTCTGGGAGATAACATTCTCCCTGTGTTGCTGAGGCTCTGAGTGAAATAGCCGAGAGACACCTTGTTATCACACAGCTCCATGCTTGGCCAGGCTCTCTTTATTTGAACATCACCTGCCTTCCCCCCTGACTGTAAAGAGCCTTCCTAATCAGAAATAATACTTGTTTTTGCCCCCAACCAGATCACTGCAATGTGACAGCATTTGCTCTGTGGGTCTGTAATCACCACTAGGTTGTGCATTTACATTTCTCTTTGTGTTTTTTTAGGCCCTGGGAGGAGAGGATGAGAAAGAGAGTGTGTATCTTTATGTAAGCCATAGTGAGAGAACTCCAGCTAAATCTTCAGCTGCTGACTGGCTTTAAAAGTCAGCAAGAACAACAAAATGTAGTTTGAAGTAATTATGTGTTCACAGGAAGTTGCAAAAATGTACAGAAAGTTCTTTGCATCCTTTTTTGTTTCCTCCAATGGTAACATCTTACAAAACTCTAGCACACTGTCACAACCGGGAAATTGACTTTGGTACTTTGGGCTTTAGCCCAAATGATTGCCAAATGTGGAAATGTCAAGTAGTTTGGTATTAGCCGAGCTGCTTTCAGCCAGAATGTTCTGTGGTGCCATTCTGTGCTTCTGGCTGTTATATATCTTGATAGCCTCCCCTGGCTGGAAGAGCCATGCTGAGTTCTGCAAACCTTTTGGACGCTAATAAGAGCTGCTATTTATAGAACACTCTTGTGTTACATTAACAACTTAACGTGGACCTTTCCTATAAGCATACATGAGCATTTTATTTGTGTGTAAGAGCCACACTGCCTTTGACTTTGGAGAATTCAGGGATCTAAGAACATAGGACTACAAGATACTACAGTATGGTGACTTGACTGGATGACTTGCTTCAGGTATTCTATTTCTGACTGGCAACTGTGTTTAACAGAAAACTCTAGGAAGAAGTGACCAAGCACCAACATGTGACCCTGTTCTCTCCAGGGCTTTCCATTTCTTGTGTTCTGTTTTGCTCCCTCTTTAATGACTGTGACTTTTGCTATTTCAAGGAAGAGATTTGCCAGCTTCAGAGCATTCAGAATCAATACTGCCGTAAATAAGAAACATAATGAAAGAAAAACACACCCCAGCCTGTAGACAAATTTGATTGCTTAAATTCATGTTATTATTAGAACCAACAGCAAATACCAGATTTCCAACTGCCTTTGATGGGGTAAGAGAGAGGAATGCTTTTTTAATTTGGAGAAATAACTTAGAGGTCCCACCTAAAAGTATTATGATGTTTCTCTGTTGGTTTCAGTGGCTCATATTTATTTTTTAAAGGTAAAATTTAAATGGAAGAAGCGGTGGAGAAGTGTTTTCTTTTAACAAAGGATTTGGAAGCAGAGATGGCTTTCCTTTTCAAAGTGCCTCTCATGAATGCACAACTCAGTGTGATATATTTAGTTTAACACTTTGGTATTTTGCACCTCACATCTCTTTGCTTTCTTCTTTCCATCTTTCGCTTTCTTTTGTCCTTGCTTTGATCTCACTGTGGAATCACCCTTAAAATGCTTTCATACACAGCAAAAGCATCCCTTTTTCATCTCTCCCATTCTTCCCGAAGTTTCTTGTCTCGCCTCTTTTTCACTCCAGTCCTCCTCCCCATAGTCAGCAAGTGTATTATTTGAGTCTGAAAAACAGCTGGGAGATGCTCAGAGAATAAAATACGCAGTACAACTGCCTTCCGTGTCATTTCATCCTGCGTTTTTACGTGCTTGCTTCCTCACCAGGCCCAGGATTTCGAAGACAGACAGACCTGCAGTGGGATGTATCGCCAGATGCATCACTTTCATATCACTGTGCCTCCTTCCCAGTTTGCTGGTACTGTCCGGAGGAGTTCCAGGCCTGAAAGGTTCCCTGGATGCCCCACCCTTCTGAAACCTCTTCATCAGCCTTTGGGGGCCTCTTTTCTGGAGAGCCTTCACTACTGTCAGCAGAAAGCAGCCTAGAGAGAATAGACACCTCCCTCAAGTGTGGAACCTGCTGCTTCCACAGTCGTTGGCCAACTTTCCACTCATGGCTATAGCTCTAATCCTTCACCTTTCCCTTCAGATATTGGTGCCGATGGCAACAGATTCAGAATAAAATAAGCTCGTTGTACTGGGCACTTTGCACTTACGTGTGGGCCTCATGCCACCCTGTGTAGTGGGAAAAGATTGTCACACTGATAATTAGTCTGAAGTCAAAAGTGTGGGTGCTTTAGAGCTACCCAGGGTCAGGCTTCAGCAGTTTTATATGGGCAGACAAACAACTTCAGATTTTATAAGATCGCATCCACAAGAATGATGGTGCACGTAGGCAGGTCACTTTCAAGCTGTGTCACTCTGGGAAAGGTACTGACCCTCTGACTTAGTCTGTTTGAGCGACTATAAGAAATACCTTAGGATAGCAGGGCATAGTGGCTCACATCTATAATTCTAACTGCTCAAAGGCCGAGATGGGAGGATCACTTGAAGTCAGGAGTTTGAGACCAGCCTGAGCAACATAGTGAGACTCCACCTCCCCAAAACATTTTTTATTAGCCACTAATCATGAAATGCTCCAGAACACTAGTCAGCCAGATTAGATCTCCTTTCGTAATTTAACCAGTGAATGGATTGGCTTGCAAACTCATAACATTTCACAGTTTTTATCTTGACACTTATTTAGTCCTCATTAAGTGCCATATACTGTCGCAACCACTTGACCTATATCAACTCTTTCTGCCCTCTTAGCAACTCTGAGAGAAGGGTGTTATCATTCTCAGCTATGCACGCTGA